>JASAND010019068.1:0-35744 GCA_030248195.1 Trissonchulus latispiculum
CCCCAAATCACAGACTGACTGGAGTTTGAAATTTTGTTCTCAGGTTAACTTTTTTCCTCGTGTCTTTTGCAATCATCTTTCGATGATTGGCTGCTTTCATGATCGCATTCTGTCATTGGTTGATTTTGAATGGAGGACTCCGCCTCCTTTTGAGTGTTTTCCCTGAGTTTGCACCTGAGCAGTCCATCATCCAGGTTACATAACTTTTTATGGCCCAAAGGCCGTTTTCGAGTGGCCCAGAGTACCCTAAAACCCTGGGCCATAAACTTTTACTGCGCTTTTGTTTTCAAGTACCTTTGTCCTGAGTTCCATTTCTGAAGATTTGGCCTTGCTTGCTAAACAGGGAAAGAGACCGACGAAAACAAGGAAAGAGAAATCGTAATATCGGACAGGGGGCCTAGAAGCCCAAGATGAAATACGCGGTACCTAAGCTTATAGCTAGTCCGAAACTTGGTTAGAGACCTATTATTACGTATTTGCTAATATTAATTGCTAACTTCTTTCTTTTCTTTCTTTCAGGGGTGACTTGTGCCTTAACTTCAGAGGGGTTCCCCTCTGTCTGACTTATGCGTATGATATCATTCTAGGGATATGAAAAGGTAGCGCTGAACCTCACACATGCGTAGACTTAACGCTAGACACTCAGACTGGCCTTCACTGGCCTTCACTCACACACACACGAAACTCAACAGTAGGGACCCGCAGATGAACCCCGTTTGGTTGATGATGCAAGGTTAAAGGGGTCAAGCCTGACTAATCTCAACTATGATGGTGAACGGATTCCATTTTAACAGACATCAAAAAATACAAATTAAAGATTACACTTATTAAACCAAGAACACTAATAAGACAGAATCTGTACATTAATTAGTCTTTGCTAAAATTTTTTAGGTTTCTTTTGGATTGCCGTTGTGAAAGAATAGTGAAACTATACAGTTACGATTACAACTTCCCTTATACAATACATAGTTAAATTAATTTACAATTCGTACGTAAGCAAGACTACAAGTAGTAATTAAGCAGTGAACAAGCATAAACTTAGCTAAGTACGGAATAAAAGCTAGTTACAAATCGACTGATTACTGTGTTGTTTCCTCTGTGCTTTAATTTTCAGAGTAAAATTTGATTTGAAAAGTCAGTGGGGCCTCGGGAACTAGCGATCTGTTGTTCAATTTTCTTGAAAGGGTGGAACTGCCGTCCACGTCAGTTGAGGCGGACCCAGCCAGCAACAACCAATTTCGTTTCAGCATAAAAACAGTCGTTAGAACCAGTTTCTAGATCTTGCCCTCACTGTAACTTTTGATCGAGAGGCTTAAAAGGATGCATTCGAACGTTTTCTGATAGCTGATAATCTCATGAACCCAAACTTTTTAATCGAGCCCAATTCACAGATAGTAACTGGCGTGACCCTAACTTTTGTGAACCATTCTCATTATGGGTTTCACCATCAAGCAACTAGGCAAGAAACATCCCTTTTGTATCGTTTTTCAACACAACTTTCTGAAGTCTTTTAGAAGGCAATTCGAAACTCCCTTTTTTTCATTTTCTTTACAAATGTTTTGGGCCAAGAACCAATATACTAGAGTATGAATTAATTAGCATTCTCTTTCCGAATCTGAAGCGTTTTTATCGATTTGGCATCCGGTAACCGGATATAGACCGGATATGATGGTTTTACCGGATCCTCCTCATCCTGAGGTTTCTAAAAATATATACTTTATGTAGACTATCTTCAAAGGTTAACTCAGGACAGGCACTCACAGTTCGGTTCCAAGATTTTTTGGTTATACTTTAGTTTCTATCGTTTTACTCCCACTCCTGAATCCCGGCATTTTTACACTTTAGCAGAAGTTCAATTGCATACCACGCACCGTGTATTTTACGTCGAAGTGTATTATTCAACCCGTTTGGTCACCCCCCAGTACTCCTCCTACGAGATTACAAAACGAACATTTATACTAAGGATTTCGTTGCACTTCCTGTTTTTTAGTTCAGTTGTCGGCCTGCGCCCTCTGTGCATCTTTGCGAAGGTAAGGTTTATTGATATGTTGAATGAAATTACTGATATGCTTTGGAGCAAAGTGCAGAAGTTGATGGATGTTACCAGACATGTGCAGGAGGGGAAGTTCTGGGGGGGTGAAGGGCGGCCGAAGGCCGCCGAAAAACCGGATTTTCCCGGTTTTTTACCGGAAAAATCCGGATTCTGGGGGGGTGAGGGACCCCTCTGGGGGGGGGGTGAGCTCAGGTCTGGGGGGTGGAAACCCCCCAACCCCCCCCAAGCACACGTATGTATGTTACTGTAGACCATCCTGTGTCGCCAGATAGCTGCTTTCTAGCTAATACTTTCCTGCTTATATACCCTGATTTCAAAATTTGATTGTTCCATCCAGTTCGTTACAGCTGATCTTTGTTCTAATGAGAATCTGCATTTGTATCCATGCTATTCCTTAGGTGCATTCATTTCCGTTACTTCTCAGTATATAAGACATTGCACATGGATATTGTTTGTCGAGCACAAACTTAAGTACATTGGTGTTCTTGGGGTCTATTTCTTTAAAGATTAAACGGATTAGATTAAAATTAATCCACATTAAAGAAATAGCTAGCAGGATTAAACGGATTAGATTTTAATCCTGCGAGTTAAAAGGGTTAAAACAGCTGGTTTTAATCCGACCTTTAATCCTGTTTCTTTAATCATGCAGGATTAAAATATTTAATCCAACCCTATTTCTTTATTTCTTAGCAGGATTAAAAATGAGGGAGTTAATTTTAATCCGGCCGCCGTAATTTCTATTTCTTTAAGGATTAATTTTAATCCGTTTAATCCTGCTGGCTAATTTTGAACTGATTTTTAATCCCCGTGTTGCTACCGAGGTTAAACGGATTAAAAACAAAAACAACTAAATGAAACATTTACAATCAGCAGCTGCATATATAGACGGCGCTGTCACTGCCGTAATGACACTTGCTGCATTTTCATTGGATATTTGATGTTAGTGTTGAGCCTAGCTATTCTTAAAAACCTAACATTTATGTTAGCTAAATAAAATAATTTACTAAAAAATACAAAAGTTACTTTCTCAAAATCGCCAATCTTTTTGAAAACTGTTAGCAAAGACGCAGTTTATAACAGTTTTTTTTATTATATATTTCTTCTGTTACGCAAGCCGGACAATAGAAGCAAGATGTCACCACACAGGCAAATTAACCGTTTCTATTTTAGTCACTGTCCCATAGGCTGTAAGATTAAAAACGTTGTTTTTCCCCAATTGCGACCAATTTTTTCAGCGATTCTGAAGTATCTACCATGCAAGCCGAAGGGTTGCCATTTAACACAAATGTGTTCCACACAAATACTCCGGGACTCATTTTATTTGCTCCCATTGGCGCTTTCTAGCTAAAGTGGTTGCTTGACAAAGTTGGGAAAAACAGGCAAACTTCAGGTTGTGCATACGTTTCAGTTAATTTCCAGATTTCCGTACGACCAAATTTTTGTGTCACCAAACCATGCCACCTAGAAATGAATTGGCCAACGCCCAACACTGGCTATTTCGAAAAAATCCAAACCTACTGTTGTTACTATTATTATTCGTACTTGCTAATCTTGGCGAACATTTTTGTATTGATTATTTTGCTAACCGATATGATATTCGATATAAGTCATATTAATATCAGATTCTCAGATTTTTCATTTGACATCTGATTGCCGCAGCAGAGTTAGCGCTGGGTGCCGCGGTCCGGACGCAAACATAGCGAAACCATACAAATTTAGTAAATTTAGGTATTTGGGACATTAATTCGTTTTCGCAGTGGCAGTTGAATAAATAGTGTCGAGATATGATAAGTTTCCGCTTCGGATATTATTTTATAGTTTTTGCGAATTTTTCAAGGAAACAAAAGATGACATTTTCATGCGAAGAAGGCCTGGAAGGGACTGGAAAAAATAAGAAGTTTGTTGTATCCTATTCTGCTGAAAAGTTCTGATTTAGTAGTAGGGGAGCATAACGGAGCTTTGGCATTCGATTTTTGATTCAGCTGTTCATTATTTTCTTTGATGCTATTTTTACTCCGTTAGTTTATACTGAATTTATAAAAAGCTGGATAGTAAACAGACTTTGATATAGAAACCTTTTTCATGAAATCAGTGACAAATTTTTCGGTTCCTTTTGGTTATTGTTGCAAATCGAAGAAACAAGAAAAACTGAATTTTTCGATACAGAAAGACGTAT
Source organism: Trissonchulus latispiculum (assembly GCA_030248195.1). NCBI lineage: Eukaryota > Metazoa > Nematoda > Enoplea > Enoplida > Ironidae > Trissonchulus > Trissonchulus latispiculum. The sequence continues at coordinate 4,230 of JASAND010019068.1, forward strand.
GTTGCCATTCACTTTAGTGCGACTGGAAGCACACTCACATCAAATTTCAGGTCAACTGGGAAAGTTTTGCGCTTTAAGTAGTGCAAGTGCTAATTCGAAGTTCCCAAAAACTACTTCTTGTTAATTAATCCCAGCAATAAAGAAATAGCGTTTGGATTAGTTTTAACCCGATCAGATTAAAATCTTGCAGGATTAAAACTTTTAACTTCTATTTCTTTATTGCAGGATTAAACGGATTAAAATTAACTCGTTTAATTTGCGAGTTAAAACAGCAGGATTAAACGAGTTAATTTTAATCTGTTTAATCCGTTTAATCCTGCAATAAAGAAATAGAGGTTAAAAGTTTTAATCCTGCTGGTTTTTAATCCGTTTAATCCGATCATTTTAATCTTTAAAGAAATAGGGCCTCAGTTCATATAGTAACAGTATAACAGATAGTGTAGATCCGGCCAGTAGAAAAAGAAATAGAGATTTGAAACTGTCCGTCTGTATGACATTAGTTTGCTGTTTCATACTTTTACAGAAAGACAGGACCGGCTGATTTGAGTCGTACTTTTGAAATAGGGCTTCCAGAATTCCAAGCCAGGTGAGATCTTCTATGGCCTTGTTTATGGACTCCTTTAGAGGAAAGTCCCGGGGGTATCCAAAGGTGTAAGTGTCCTTTACGTTGGGATCCGGTATAACCAGCATGTCACAGGCACTCGTCCCGTGTCGGCTAACTTCATAGGTCCAATGTCTGTATGTGTCCCACATTGTGTAGTCTTTGTGCTGAGATACGATCACAAATGGATCTGTGGAGGCTAAAATACACAAATTCACCAGCGAGAGGTGATCTGAACTGGGCTTTGGGTTGAATGAGCTTAGGCTTCCGACTCATGCTCAACTGATTTGCAGTTGCATGAAGATGCTTTTCTAGTATAAAATTATTTGGACAAAATTAACCAATTAAACAGTTGAAGTTAACATCTGGAAGATGGTGCAGCACACTCATTTTTCTACAAATAGGCAATCAAATTGCCATTTGCACTCAGTTAGTTAATGGATCGCACGCAGTTGATAGCTCGTAACTAGAAACTAAACGAAAACTAAACGAAACAATTCAGACTTTAATATGCACGACATATACATGCCTGTCTTGTTTGTGAGAATACGAAAAATCTGTCCCCAAATTTTTCATGATGGACCCCGCCCCTCTTCGGCTATCGCTTCTGACTTCAGTTTTTGCAATTCCACGTACGTAGCAACCCTGTAGCGCTTCTACCAGGGCTGGTGGACCAAGAACCAGAAACCAAGGACAAGCTCGAACGGGAGGCGTCAGGCACTCTTGTACCTACGAAACCAGGACCTAGAAGAGAGAAGGGAGGAGGGATGTTCAGCTTTTCACTCACCATTGGAAGTAAAGAATTGACCCCACCACGGCCCTTCTGACTCTGGAGCAGACATGCTAACTAACTACACCACAGGGCCATCAGCCGAACTCCCTCTACAGGCTTATCAATCTTTCCTATGCCTGCTTCCCTTACAACTCTACAGTCAGATGCCTACTTTAACAAGCCACAGTATTTCGCAAGAAATTTGTCTGTACCATTAACAATTATCGGCGGTCTAACATTGAGAGCATCCTTGAGGGCTTGTCCGCCGAACTGGAACCAACTGATACTGAGACTGGGAGTGGCGAGTCGAAGCTGGTTACTGAGAATGAGTCCGGGGACGTCGTCGATGGCCGTCAGAAAGTTGGCGTGCGGATTCACGAACGTCCGACTCGTGATTCCGGCCTGATAGAGGGCCAGACACAGAAATCCGGCCAGGCTGCAGATCAGGTGAACCAGCTTGGCTGACAGCCAAAATCTGGCATTCCTCAGGGGAAAAATCCTCCGTCCAACGGCCAGCGAGACAACTTGCAGCAGACTTTGCAGTACATGACAGTAATCGTTGTTTACGGAGAGGGATGTTACTAAAATTACTATTTACCAATAATAACCAGCTAAACGAATTCTCAAAGGCAACATTTTGTAGAAATCATTTTGTTCAACTGTATTAAACGTTTGGTGGGCAGCAAAAGCCATTTTATTCTCTCAAATATTAACCGTATAAAGTTTGAAAAATTTCAAGTTTTTCAAAGCTACAGAGTCAAGGCAAGAGGACCCTGATCTGACAGGAAATAGTTTCCTTCCAACGTTTGCATTGTGTCAGTAGCAGCTTTATCCAAAGATACATTTAAGAAAATTTGGAAAGCTTACATTTCAAAATAACTAAATTAAAAAGTTGACCAATTTCCTTTCTCCGATTTTAACATTCACTCACTATAGCTCTAGCACAATATTTTCTGAAAAAATCTAGATAAGTTTTCTTTGACCACTCACATATCGTCAATAGAAGTGTTTGTATCAGGAGTATAACACAGGCTCTGCCATGAAATGCGACGAGTCTAACAGCGTTCATTTGGGCGAGAACTTGCTCTCTGGGTTCGTGAATTATGAGAGCCATCGTTTCACTGGACACAGGATTGGACATACCGATGTACTCTCGTCGCTCGTCGGTGGGAGTTAGTACCGGAAATCCCAGGTCAATGCTCCCGTCCAAAATCCATCCAATCTGAAATACACAACATATAAATCATAGCAAGGAAGAGTGGGATATATCCAGCAATTCACGAAAACTCCAGGGAGGGTGATTCCACAAGCGGCGTATTAACTGCTGATTTTGAAAGCTAATCGCAAATTCGACCCTTCCTCAAACATCAGGGGCCGGTCCTATCAAAACGGGTTTAAGCTTAACCCGGGTTAGGCCCCATTTTGGGGTTAACCCCAAGATTTCAGGGTTGGGTTAACCCTGGGGTCAACCCGGTCCAATCAAACATTATTGGGGTTGGGTTTCGCTAACCCGGGTTAGCGTAAACCCGGATTTGGGTTAACCCTGTTTTCTCTTAAGGTGGTGATTCCCTTTGGTCACATAAAGTTTGCATCATTATTACTCATTCATTACCTGGAGTTAAGAAGCCATTTTTATATCAAAATGTAGCTTGACATTTTCTATATTTAATGCATGCCACGAAACTAATGTTGCTTTTCTAAAATATTTTTAACACATTTTAGAAGAAGTATAATTTTCCAGAATTTTTGCAGACTCAAGTAAATTTTTTCGCGAGACATCGGTTATATCATTCGATACCTCCATCAAATATAGCTGGGGACGATTTTTTATTTATTGTGAAGTCGCTCTTCGTTATAGAGAAATAAGCTGAAATGTGTGCGTAACCTGTATTTTGCCTACTTTTTCCAAATTTGTCAAGCGATTACTTTAGCTAGAAAGCAGAAATCGGGGCAACTAAAAAATCGTCCCTGGGTATATTCGTGTAGAACACATTTGTTCAGTAGCAGTCCTCCAACTTGCATGATGAATGCTCCACAATCTTTGGAAACAAATTGGTCGTGTTTTTGCAAAAACTAATTTTTTATGATAGCAGCCTACAGGATAGCCGTTGGAAGACGATCATGTGTCGGATAATTTGTCCCTGTGAGACCTTCACATCGATGCCCTTAGTTTGATTTTACGGCTTGCGTAGTTCAAGAAATGTTGGATTATTTGATTTCTGCAAAAATGACAAGTTTTTGACGCCAAAACAAGAAAATCGGCTATATCTCACGATAGAGAAAAGCTAGAAACTTAAAAAGCAAAAATGTGAAGCTCGATGAGATCTTTCGAATGAATATAGTCATAACTGTATAGCAGCTGCTAAACGTTCAGAAATTGGGAAAAACCACTCTGACCGGAAATCTCGAATTTTTGAATCGGGATTGCGCGGAGGGTGTTAGAACGCTAAAATAACTTATTTCGGAAAGTTTCATCAAATTTCATCTTGCTTTGCGCCGCCAAACAACAATATGTGCCCAAAAGGATTGGCCGGCCGAGGAAAACCCGGCCGGCCGGCCCACTATGCCGACAAACCGGCCGGGTCAGATGCAGCCAGCCGGCCGGCCGGCCGGTCTTCAGAAAAAGGATAATACTTGATTTTATCTGTTATACATAACCAGGAGTAACTGTATGCATCAATTAATGCTAAATATTGCTAAACGAAAAATAGGGCAAAACTGGTACCGGCCGGCCTTTTTTGACCGGCCGGCCGGCCGGCCTGTTTGACCCCGCCGGCCGGTCGGGTTCATAAGCTCGGCCGGCCAGGTCCGGCCGGCCGAGTCAAAAAACCGGCCGGGCAACAACACTACCTTAAAGGCTGCTAGTGATCGTAGATGAATTGTGTGTTTTCTTGCATTGCGCGTGATTGTTTTTGAAAAATTTTTCTTGTTTTGCAATTTTCACACATTGATGATTGTTTCCATCTTGAAACTGATTATTTTATTGCATTTTTCCCGCTTTATCGTTCATCACGTGACAGTTATGTCAAATTTTTGATAAAAGGGAGGCTTTAGATGTACCATTTCTTGGGTTTGCGGAGGTTGGAGATTCAAATTTGTGGATGGAGTGCCGTACTCAAATTTTTCAAATTTTACAATGGTCTGTTGTCTGTGTACGAATTGTTGAAAGGACTCAAATCGTCTATCGATAATGTTGCTATATTTATGAAAGGGCTTCAAAATTGATAAATTCATGCTTAAATGTGCAAAAATTAGCCCTATTTGTTGCCTAGTATAGACCTTATTGCCATAGGTTAACACAGGATTGACTGGATTTTCAGGCCGGTCCGGCCCGGCCCGTAAAAAATTTCTACTCGGCCCGGCCCCGCCCGTTTCGAAATTTTTGGACATCGGCCCGGCCTCACCCGACCAGTGAGCTAAAAGGTATAGCCCCGGCACGTACGTTTTTACTAAATTTTTTGCATTGCCCGAAATGGAAAAAACTGTGTTTTACATATCACAAAATCTTATTCGTATATTCCTATTAACCAATTATTTAACCGATTTCTCACAGATCCTCTTTACTTTGAGCGAATAGTACTGTCCTCTTTTCGGCTATTTGAGTTTAGGGAATAATTAGCTGCTCAGTTTCGTCGATTCAACGATAACACTTTCCAACTATTAAAAATGAACATATAAATGAAATAAATATTAGATTTCAGATGCTAATGTACTGTTTAGAGATAAAGATACATATAAATATACGAGTTCGCTAACTATACGCGTTCGACAGCACTGTAAACAGCTTGAAATTAAGATAGAAATAGTTACTAGTACTAGTTAAAGGGCCTTTTCGCACGCGAGTTAAACAAGTAGGGTTAAACTCTTACTCTTTTAACCCTACAGTCGAGTTAAGATGAACTGTTTAGCTCTTCAAACCTTGTGTGCTTTAAAATGGATAGAGTTAATTTTAAATCGTTTAACTAGTTTAACTGGCTGCTCTAAAAGGCCCTGCGATAGGAGCTGGAGTAGCCACTAACCAGTCCATCCCAGGATCCATTGATGAGACGTCCGGCCAGAAATTCCGGTTCCTTCACATAACAGCAGGACAGTTTCAGATACTCACAAACTTCTTCCGTAAAATCCAACAGTATTCCGGCATTCTGGACCCGGTGGGATAGAGACATGTTGATCGTCATAGCGTAGGGACTGAACTCGAAATATCCGATGCAAATGTCGCACCTTCGGACAGTAATGTTGGAACAGAGCGACATCTTGGTGGAGAGGCCAAGAGGTCAAGAAAACCAAATTAAGTTAGGCTAATTAAGGTCAGTAGGGTGAAAGGTTGACATCAGGATTGAAAGAATTGAAGAAAAGTGTCCAGGGAAAGTGTCCAGGGCGGGGATCGAACCAGAAGCTCTACCGCTTGTGTCACTCATTGAGACTAGTCTATTACGCTGATTTCAACCTTTCTGGGTAGCTGATATTTAACAACAGCTTTGAAATTGGGTCAAATCAGAATACGAACACGAGTATCCAAGCTCTGTCATAGCCAGGGTTTAACACGAGGATCCAAATTCTGTTCAGCACGAGTTTGTGTCTCTTCCTACCGCAATTTGTCACATGGAATGCAAAGTTTCTTGATCCAAGTTGTTATTGTATAACTGGGGACATTTGGATAGAATGAATATTTATTAGTGAGGCCAGGGATAACATCAAATCTGTAAAAGGTCCTAGGTTTTAGTCTGGCCTTCCGACTGATATTTAATTACTAAAAGTGCAATTGTAGACCAGATATAGTTAATTGTTTCTCAGATCGGATTATTGAAAACTTCCAGGCCCAAAGTATATTATCACAAGAATAAAAATGCTCCGGTGGAGCATGAAAAATGCAATATGGGTGACATTAGGTTGTAAATGGACAGAGGACTAGGTTTTAAAACGTTAATATGGGAGGGGCAGGTTGTAAATGCCAGGAGGACTAGGTTAAAAGCGCACTAATATGGACCAGCTTCGCTGAACAACCCATATTCGCGAAAACTGCCCAGAGTTTCTACCGGCTGCTGCCTGCTGTTGCTATCGGCAGTTCTTCAGAAAATTGTACGATTTGTCAGCATGATCTTGCAAGTATATGTATATGGTCGTGCTCCTTATATATTAAACAACTTAATAATACACGTACATAATGTCAACTGCCTTTCGCATCAACTTAATACAAGATTCTGCGCTGACAGTGCAGAAAAAACACCTTGAACACCTTTCTACCAGAACTGCATTGTTTATTTGGAATAAGCTTTAATATTTCAAAATCGTCCCGCTTGCTTTGAAAGCTGAAGAATGTAGATCTTACTCGTATGTCATGTGGAGTGGAGCATGAGTGACAGCGAATATAGGTTGTTCAGCGAAGCTGGTCCATATTAGTGCGCTTTTAACCTAGTCCTCCTGGCATTTACAACCTGCCCCTCCCATATTAACGTTTTAAAACCTAGTCCTCTGTCCATTTACAACCTAATGTCACCCATATTGCATTTTTCATGCTCCACCGGAGCATTTTTATTCTTGTCCTATTTCATTTTTAAGGTTCTCAGTAAAAAGCAAAAACGTTAAAGCTGTGTGAAGGAAACTTTAAAAATTCCGCCAATCATTAATCGTCAACCGAAAGTACAGAACAAAGAAGCTTGCAAACTTCCAAGTTCTTCCCTTTTCTCTATGTTGACAGAAATCCAACATCCAGTACCCATGGCTGCAATAGGTTTAGTTGCTGTATATAGCATATAGCACTCTACTGCAGCGCAACCAAATGTAAACTTTACTGTCAGTGAAGGAAACTCATAAAACACAATTTGCAATGCTCTTCTGTACTTGTATACTAAATTTCGGACGATTGCAACTTACCTGTAGCTAGTTATAGGCTGTGCTGTACTTCAGCAGCTCTCTACTGCAGCGCAACCAGATGCAAACTTTACTGTCGGTGGAGGAAACTCATACGGCACGATTTGCTATGCTCTGCCGCACTTGTGTGCAAAATTTCGGACGATTGCAACTTACCTGTAGCTAGTTATAGGCCGTGCTGTACTTCAGCAGCACTCTACTGCAGCGCAATTAGGCGCAAACTTCACTGCCAAAAAAGAGAATTGTACGGCATGATTACCAATGCTATTATTCTGCACCTACCTACAAAATTTCAGACGATTGCAAGTTTTCTGTAGTTAGTTATAGGCCGTGCTGTACTTCTGCAGCACTCCACTGCAGCGCAACCACATAGTAACATCGTAATAACTATACGAACCGTATCTATAATAGTTTGTCATGTCCTAAACTATCTGTATGCCGAATTTCAAATACCAGTGACGAATGAATAACTTGTTATCGAAGGTGCTGTGTTTGGGGCAGCACATACAGCACGGTGGAAGCTAGAGAGTGCACCAACTAACATAGCTACAGTTCCCCCTTACTACAGACATAATTTTCACCAAGTTTCATATGTTTAGCCGTTTACAGTAAGTCTACAGACAGCGTGCTACGGTTGCTGCATAATAGTACAGCACGATAGCAGCACCGCACAGAGCTGCGACTATGCTCATCGTGTTCAGCGACCCCGATAACCCTTATATGCGTCCCACTATATGGCCCAAAACAGCATATTTAGGCCTATTTTAGACTATTTTCTGTGGAGTTGGGACTTAGGAATTTTCCGAAAATGGCTATTTGGCCGGACTAACTTTGGGCCGGCCGCCAGAACGATCCTGGCCAGATATCAAAAATCGCCCTCGTTAGGACATATAAACCCTTCCGTAGATCCTTATGCAACAAACGTCTCTCTAGCGTCTTCCCTGAGTCCTGTAGCTTTGACAAAAAATTGGCCATTTTTGGCCATTTTAGCGCCAAGCCCACTTATGGCCGGCCGTACAGATGGCTGGCCGGGCCGGGCAACGAAAAAATATCAAAAAGGTTCACTTTCAGGGTATATACGTTCAGAAAAACCAAACTTTACCTGGTGAAAATGCCCAGATCGTTCTAACACTCCGACAGAAAATTGCATGACTTACACGGAAAAAAAACAAACGGACCTAACTTGTCCGGAAGCGAAAATTTTCAAAGTTGGAAATTTTGACCAAAACTTTTTTGCGACTTGTAGTACTCGTCGTGTAGATTCCAACGATACCAAAATTGTACAGTTTGGTTGAGAATTTAGCTGGCACGGAGCTCGAACGGGTCTCCAAGGGTCGCACTGAGCCTTTTACACCCATATTATAGGGGAGCGCTCTCGCGCTCCCCTATAATATTTGTATTGACTTTCCAGATATATTTAGACATGTCGGTCTGGGTATCATCGTTTATGTATTTATCTATCTATGTTGTCAATGTCAGACTCATTCGACCAAATGTCACGGTTGGTCTTATCGCAAATATGACAACTTTGATTCTGTTGGAAAAATAAAACACAGAAAACGTACGAAAAAGGACATTGATTCCTAAAAATGGGTTTATTATTTGTAGATAAATCTTGAGTCGGGAAGGTGCAACCAGCAGTGCGAATCCTTAACAATGACTAGCTCTCTAATTAAATTTTAATATTATAACTTTTCCTAGTTTAAATCCTACAATCTTGTATTTCTATTAAATCTCAGTAAATCGAAAGAAATGAAAGTGAATGTGCAGCCACATCTGCTGTTTATTCATATTAATTTAAACTGTGAAAATTGAAATCCTGGATGAAAGAAAGGGAGAGGTGATAATAAATAATTATGAAGGCAGTTAGTTAGTGTTTGTGTACTTTGCCTGAAATTGACACAAAGGTATAGGCTTGGAGGGAAGGAAGGTTGCTCGGAGCGGTTACTCCTAATGAGAGCCATGTGTCAATTCCCATCCCATATCTCGTGTCATTTCCTGAACCAATTCCTTTTTCCTCTCACCTTTTTTCTGTTAACATTTACCTTACTTTCACTCCCCTTGCACTGCCAATCAATAGACTATTATTTTCTCTGCTGTACACCCCAAAACACTCCAAAAGCACAGATAGCATATTTGGCGATTAGAAACATTAGGTATTTCCCTTTTATGTGGAAATTGGGAGTGTGTGAAACGGGTGGGAATAAAATCTAATCCCTGTGTTCCGCAATCGAATTGGGTGGGGGCACATCGTTTAGCACCAGAATGAGGAAAGTGAACAAGAAAGACCAGAACTTCTTCCGGAGTCGCACACGGGGGCATAAATTTTGTAAAACTTAACCGAGTCAGCTCAAATTTGGTATGAGCTCAGCCGAACAGCAAATTTCTGACCAATCTTCAGCATCAATTTAACATTTCACTTCAGACACCTGGTAGCGCTCATTGCATAAGCTTATTCTGTGGAGCATGGGGTGTGTATCTAATTTCCTTTCGTTGTTTTAGTGTACCCCATGTACATGTGCTTGGGGGAGGTTTGGGGGTCTCACCCCCCCCCCCACAAATTTCCTCTTCTGCACATGCCTGGTACTACTCCACTGACTATATGAGTCTGTTGTATTTGCAGGTCCGGGAGATGAGTCTGTGTCCGGAGCCGGAGTGTGCCCACTCCCTCTGTGTCGGCTACTACTCCTATCCTCCCTACGCCCTTACGTACAGTCCCACTCGGTCCTTCAAGCACCAGTTTGCCGGAATGCTCCTGGAATTCACCAATGAAATCTGTACCTATATTTCCCGTTCCTGCTGCTATTACAGGCAGCCGGTGCCGGATTCTGGCAGATACTTCAACGGATCTTGGGACGGCTTGGTATGATGTGGCCTGCTTTAAATAAAAATAATATAAAAATAAAATAAATAAAAATTTAAGTAGAAGCTTGTGTTGTCATTTTTACTCAGAACGGCTTCACATTCATGGTTTACTGTCATTGAAATATACGAGTTCCTAAATAAGATGTTCACAAATTTTCACTTTAGTTCATGAAACTTATGAAACGACCTTCGCCCGTTCAAGCGACGTTAAGTTGTAACAAGAACACAAGATAGAGTGTAACAGCTGGCAGGTTATCTGTATAACAGCTGCAGGTTACATGCTCTCCACGCTAACGGCTGACGGCTGACCCCTCCACAAACGTGTAGCTGGTGGACCCCCTCCTCAAATGTGTACCAATTAAACGTTTCTGTACGATCACTTGCCGTACCGTTAAAAGAACACAAAACACCTGCGTGAGTCTAACTTGTGTCTGATTCGAGTCGAGCGTTCCAACGCAATCATGGCGTGCAAAATTCGTTTAACGTGAACATAACGTGAACATATACACGTTTCCGGGGGTCAGTCGTTAACGAACAGAGCGCGTACCTGCAGCTGATAACAGAGAGTTTACCAACTGTCGCACCTATATTATGTATTCTTGGTAGTTCGAGTCTTGGTGACGGTTGATTTTAGACTTGATATATGATCCGCCAAAAAAACAATCCTAAATTTGATACCTAGTTATTCATACCGGTTCGCTAATCCTAACCATTGTTTTAAAGGTGGGTAAACTTCTACGCAAGGAAATCGATCTGGCCTTTCCCATTCTAACTGCCACCGAGGAGCGAAGGAAATTCATTGACTTCTCCGTTCATGTGACGGAAGAGTCCATATCTGGTATCAACTACTGGGACCCCAACGATCGAGTCAAGTCCCGAAGCTATCGATTGATAGGATTCTCCAAGGAATCTTGGATGCTAATCCTCATCACAATCTTGATGGGAGCTCTGGGTAATAATACATACATATGCTGTTCACTGATTGAGCAGTTTATTTTCATTTGTCAGAATTTCATTAGTAAGAATACAGTTGTTGATGTTATAAATATAAATCAGACCTTCATTTGTCAGAATTTCATATATTAAAATTTCGCAAGTCAAAATTTCATTTGTCAGAACATCGTAAAGTCAGACGTCCTGCCATAAAATCTGTAAAAAATGAGTCCTCTTAATGATAACTGAATAATCTGGGCAAATATACAAAGCCAGAAATTGAAAGAATTTTGTACTTGACCGCTACGACTTCGTATGTAGTTATAGGAAATGGACCCAGCTACAATTGGTAAGATTTTTCCAACCGTGCTGTACAGTAGCAAGTAATAGTAATAATAGTGTTAGTGGACGTCTGAACTCAATCTAGCTCAAGCCTCAATATATTGGGCGTTCTTTTTTTGAGAAGGGCCTAGCAACACACAATGTGACCATTATGTTGCTGCTCTCCGTAGACCGTGTAAAAATACGAACAAGAAGCGGAGAAGCGAAGGTCAGGGACAGAAACATGACCCCCAAGCCAGCCAGACGTTACGGTTATTTCAGTTGCAGCCAGGTCAACAGTGGTTCTCTGGCCAACCACCACTGACCCCCAAATGTCAAGCATAACTACATAGGATGGCTGAAAACTACCATAATGTAGCTTGCTCGACAGCTTGGGGGAATTAAAAAATGGCTGCAGAAAGGGAATCGGAAGGGAATGGCGAGTACTACTGGGCCTGGGCGTTCTAACTCTATAAAAGTTTGGACATGAGAAATGTCGTAATGTTCCACTACCAATGTTGATAAAATGGATTTTCAAGAAATTCGAACAGAATCTTGATTTTAAAATTGGAGCAAATTCTGACTAGTGAAATTCTGACTGACGAAAGTTCAGCATATATTAATTCAAAATTTAAATACTGGTGACTGAAATACTAACTAAAGAATTCAGACATTTGACATTCTGTAGACATTCAATTCAGACTTTTTCGCGCAGCGAGTAAACTAGTTGAAAGAGTCTAAATTAACTCAACCATTTTCGTGGACAGTGTTAAAAGAGTTAAACAGTTTATTTTAATTCGCTTGCAGGGTTAAACTAGCTTAAAAAGTTTAACTCTACTCTTTTAACTCGCGCGCGCTTTAACTGAGCATGAGCCAGTTTAAAATAAGGGTCTATTTCTTTAAAGATTAAAATGGTCGGATTAAACGGATTAAAAATCAGCCGGATTAAAATATTAACGGCTGTTTCTTTAATGATGGATTAAACGGATTAAACAGATTAAAATTAGCTCGTTTAATTCGACCATTTTTAATCCGCGGATTAAACGAGTTGATTTTAATTCGTTTAATCCGGCATTAAAGAAACAGCGATTAAAAATTTTAATCCGCCAACTTTTAATCCGTTTAATCCGCGTAGCTGCACGGGGATTAAAAACTAGTTGAAAATACAGGCGGCGGATTAAACGGATTAAAAATAATCTTTAAAGAAACAGCGATTAAGCAGGTCGGATTAAAATTAACTCGTTCATTTTTAATCTGAAGTGTGAATAAAGAAACAGGATTAGATTAAAATTTTAATCCTAGGTGCATTAAAGAAATAGGATTAAATTTAATCCGTTTAACTCGTTTAACTCGCTGGTTTAAATTTTAATCCGTTTAATCCGAGGTGCTGTTTCTTTAATGCGGATTAATTTTAATCTAATCCGTTTAATCTTTAAAGACATAGGGCCTTAGTAGATTGATTGCAGCAGTAGGGCTTTTACCTTATGGGGAAGACTTGCCCTTCTCCACCGGAGCGCCATATGTTAGCTTGTGGTCATGGCTCATACCAAGTGCCTTACAATTAAACAGTTTTCCAATCTTGTGAGTCTTCATATCTAAATTAAATATTTGCTGTACTGTGATTTGATTGCAGTCAGCTACCTGATGCTACCTCGAAATCAGTTTCACGGACTCCACGCTCTGATTCACACTTTCTGTGCCAGTTTCGGCAAACCCATGGTCAACCACGAGGCCCTTCCTGGCACTCTCTCAGCTCGTTTCGCCTACATTTCACTTGGCCTACTGGCACTCACCATCTACATTTTCTACCAGGCCGGAATCACCAGTGAGAATTTCATTCCTGTCGCTCAGACGGTGGAGGGAAATATCAGGGAATTGGCCAGAAATATTCACTCTGGTCACTTGAAATTGGCGATGCCAACGAACAGTGGCGTCTGGCAGGACTTCGGCGGAGGTCTCATCCAGAAAGCCCTTCAGAATAATCCACCCCTCATCAGTCCTAGTGGGTTTAACTTAACTTTCGCTTATAATGTCTGGACTCTGGAGACCTTTTTGCGCAGCGAGTTAAGCAAGTTAAACGAGTTAAAATTAATAGGATTAGAGATAAAAGAAGTAAGTATGTCATTTTAAGGGGGGGGGCTACGAATTTCACTAAGAGTTCGATGTTGGAAAAGCTAGCTAGTCTTTTGCCACATAATAGTATTAGGTTTAGTGTAAAATAGTTTAAAGTTTGAAAGAATTCCATGCAGCATAGCGTCCTGTGGAGCCATCAGAAGTTGGAGTTGTCGGTCCAAAGCTCGACATGACACGTACACAAACTTTGCCTCGCCCTGATCGCTATGCGCAAGGTACGGTACCCAAATTTTCCAGAAATAGTACTGACATATAGCGATGACTGACTGACTGAATACTGACATCATATGCCAAAAGGTAGGTCTCTCTGAAGAAGTTGGGAAAAACCGTTCGTAGCCCCCCGCCTTAAGTCGCGTTCTGGGTTAAAAGAGTTAAATTTTTAACTCTACTCTTAAAACTCTAGCTGAAAAATGGCACAACTTTCTCTAATTCTGACGTCCAAATCCATAAGGACGTAAATTCTGTATGGTTGTTTTTAAAGAATCAGGCCGAAATAGTAAATATTTAACCAGTATATAAATGCAGAATGCAGCCTTGCGCGATTCTGGGAAAACTGAAAGATATATATCTCGAGATTGCGATGGTACCGTCTATCATAAAAATCGCCCATGTCAACATAAAAGTTAGAACCCAAGAACCTCCACTAGAAAAAAGGTTCTCAAATTTTTTCATGCGATTATATCCAGTACGATTACGACTATGCATTGTGTGTTCTATAGATATTTCTGCAAACGTCATTGTGACGTCAGTTAGGTGTTCTTATGCAAACGTCTGGCTTTTTCCTACAGGGGGGGGGGTGGGGGGGGCCCCCCCAGAAATCCGGCCCCCCCCCCCAGACTTGGGTCGCCCCCCCCCCCAGAATCGCCCCCCCCCAGGATTCGGGCCTTCCCCCCCCCCCAGAACCCCCCCCCTACCCTAAAGTGCCCGGAAAAATAGGGTTTTGAGGGCAAATTTTGAAAATTTTTTCCGGCTTCGCCGGATTTTTACCCATTTTTAAGCATTTTTTAGCTATTTTAAGCTTAAATTTAAGTTAAAAATAGTGAATATTTTAGCTCAGCAGCAAAACATAGCTATTTTTAGACATTTTTCTAAAAATTTTTCTCCCCCCCCCAGAAATCCGAGCCCCCCCCAGACCTGGGGGGGGGACCCCCCCCCCAGACTTCCCCCCCCCAGAAATTTTTGCCTAGGAAAAAGCCAGAACGTCATTATATAAAGTTAAGCAAATTTCTGGAAATTAATCTAAGTCTGCTGGGGGTTCTCCTGGTTTCATGAATTTAGACAAGTTTTTGCAGGTATAAACCAGAAAATCTCAATTAGACACCTAAAGCCTGCACCCCTGTGCGTTTGTAGTCAAAACACTTAGTTCAGAATGCAGAGTATTGAGAGTAGACATTTAGAAACCCCAAATCCTCCGGAACCCATCACTCCCAGCAAAAACTTAAGATTAGGTAGTTGCGGATCAAATCTCTACAAAAAGGTAAAAACCCACAAAATAAATTTAAAACTAGGAATATATATGTGGTTACGGATCAAATCTCATCGAAAAGAACCCCCAGAACCCCCAACGAAAAAATGGACACAATGTAGTTATGGATCAATTCTCGTAGTAAAATTAAGATCCCCTAGAACCCCCATGAAAACAAAATTTTCAGGAAAAACATTTAGTGGAACAGCATAAAATAAATTTTATCTTGACATGGGCTATAAATATATCATTTAGTTCCCATAGTTGTTTTCTATTAAACCGGTCCGTATTTGAAAATGTTTGCTACCGTGACGTCTGCTGTCTATAAGTCTAATAAATCCTCATGACTATTTACAGTTTCGATTTTTACTGACTAAATTATAGTAACATTTATACAAAATCAATTGCGGCCCTTTCCATAAAACTTTGCCGGAAAAGTATGGTGGCATCTGGTTCTTGCCTACAAAAACTTTCATATAAAAATGCCGACAACTGAGAATCTTAACTAGAATCGCACCAGGGTAGGTGTCACGATGAAAATTTTTCCCCTGAATTTTCCCCCGGAAAGATTTCTAGGGAGAAAAATTTCGCCGTGACACCGAAACTTGAAAAGTGCAAATCGAAAATTTCGAAAAACGTTTGCAATATTTTCAGGTATCTAAGAAATTACTGTTGATGTTTTCATTCAAATCGGTGAGAAAATTAACAATTTGTAACGTTTCGAAAATTTCTGACTTTCGAGATTCTGATTTCTGATTTTTGTTAAATGGGAGGACTTACTACTGGGGTCGATGTACCCCTAATCTTAACGTGTAAATACTGATTTTAGACCAGGTCAGCAATATGAAAACTTTGCACGGAAACCCAGAGGTTGTTTTCATGGGAACTACAAGACAATGGCGCTACGTGATGAGCACCGGCTCCGAAACCCTTTGCGATATGGTCATCATACAAGATCCGGACATTCGCGACACCTACTCCTTCGGATTTCGCAAAGATTTCCCGCAAATCCGCCAACTAAACAAAGGAATCAAAAGTCTGCAGCAGATCGGTATCTTTCAATTTATGGTCCGAAAGTTTGCTCCGCGAATTTCAGCCGAAAAGCGTTGTCGCCGCTTGCAGGAGAAACGAACTAAAATCATTGGCTGGGTCAGTTATCAGCCTCTCATTTACATGTGGTGGGTTGGTATGTCAACAGCAGTTATCTTATTCCTACTGGAAAAAATTACCATCCCCGAAGTCTATCCCAATTCACCAAGCCAGCGGAACTTTTGTTAACTAACACTGGATTATCGGAAACAGAAATTTCGAACTCCTCCTGACCCAATTTTGGTGACCTATAGAACTTATCTAACTTTGAAAACACCCGTTTATTCGTTTCTTTCTCCATCTAGTAAACATACACAGTACATATGTACAGCATAATAACATCAATCAAAACAAAACATGTATTCACTTTTACAGCAAAATGAACACCACTTATAGACAACAAGGGATGGTGGAATATACAATAAAATTCTTAGATAAAAGCTGTACAAGTTACAATGTCTAATAACCAGAGAATAGGATGTCACTCACTAATCATTAACGAATATCATAATTAGCTGTTGTATTGTTAGACAGGACAGTGTTTCTACTTCGACCTTCAGCAAATCGCTGCACCAACAGACAGACTATACAAAAGTTTTCTACCAGTAGGGAGTAATACACTGCAAAAAAGATAGGGGGGATCCACGGCTTCGCCGGAATTTTTCGGTCCAAAATCGTCTATTTTGGAGCAAAAACTTGATTTTTGAGCACTTTTAGCTTAGTTAGTTATAGCAATATACGAAGAACACACGCAACTCTGTACCGTATTTTTTGACTGTTTAGCCCATTTTATCCCATACCCCACTTTTCGCCTAGAGAAAACCCAGAACCCGGTAAGCTTATGCTTAGCTACAGTTGACCATAGCGTCCCCGTACATACTAATCCTACCACAAACACGAGCGTGGCCCAGACACTAACACTGGTTCCAGATTTTGTAGGTTTTCCAATTTGCCTTCAATTTTTCAATTTCATCAATTCTTTGCTTTGAAATATTAAAAAGAAATCTTCTTGTCCAAACGCATTTCACCACCTAAAATCTCAATGCCTGAAAATCGTTGAACTCTTTGACCTTCAACGTATATACAACTAATTACAAGCATACAAAGAAGAAAACATTTTACACCCAAAAGAGAAATAAAAATCCTCCCTCCCCAATATAAAATCCTAACAATTATAAAATGTTAAAAACAGCACCTGAATAAATCTGTTTTAAAAGTGTCAACAGGATTAATTTGGATCTGCCGGAAAAATTCTGCGCTGGTTATAACCCACAAAAGTCATAGAATTGCACAAGCCTTCCAAGCTTCCTTGAAACGAATTACGACTCTTACTCTCTGGCCTTACGTAGAGTTTTGCAAGACGGACCATTCAAAGAAACCTAAAAAAGGTGCATTCATAAAAAATACTGCGAATTTATTAAAAAAACACAAAATAATGGTCTATATATACAACAAAAAACCAATATAAACTAGGTAAGTGCTACAAGTACTCTACAATCACAGCCTTCCAAATTACGTTAGACTAAATCAAGCAACACACGGGAGGGGGCAGAATGGCACTTAAAGCTTCCACCTCTCTATCTCAAAATAAAGACACACATTTCACAAAAATCCCATTTCCTGCCTATATTTTTTGTACGTAGTCATCCTTTGGATTAAGTTTCACAATTCACAAATCAACAACCCAAAATAATAAACTTCCACTCAATTTATTTCAACCGAGGAGTAATCGGTTTTTTCTATCAACGTCAAAGATCGGTCACGATAATTTCAAATTGAATTCATTCCAGCACATACGTATCATAATATACATACGTAATGTTGAAAATTCGAAAAACCCGCACAAGAGGTTGAAATTGCCCCGGATACAATTACAAAATATTACTTTACATTCTTTTCCCGCCAAAATCCGTTCTAGCATGAAGCATAAACAAGTATATATATATAAACATTACAGTAGACAAAAAGTACAAAAGTTTCCCCTGGGATCTTTTCTCCTTAGTAAAGAATTGTCACTGTTGTGGATCCTGGAGGTAACCACGACTTCAAATCCTCTGGGGCAGTACCGATTAGAATTGCACCGGAGCCGGAGCCTGAAAATGTGGGGTCCAAATCGATAATGCTCAACGACTTTCCTAAAAATTCAATTTTTGCAACAATTTTTTGGTCTATAAATGTTACTATTGTTGTTTTCATTCAAATGGGTAATAAAACAAACAATTTGTAACACTTTAACCTATTTTTGACTTTCAATATTATGAAAGTTTGGACAAAATCTGTAAAGAAATTTCAAAATTTCGCTAATTTTTGGCCCCGGTCGGGACCGGGACCTGGCTACGGGGCCGGGGCCAGACCCCGGTGCATCCCTAGTGCCAATAGAAAAATGATTAACTTACACACAATATTAAAATAAGTATGTATGTATGTATAAACAAAATTTTCTACATCTGTACATACCAACTAAGGATGCGCCGGGGTCGCCATTATCGGTGCCTGAAAATCGGTCAGAGTCTAAATCAATTTTCAAAAAGTTTCTTAAAAACTTAAACGTTGCTATAATTTCAGGTGCAGAGACAAAATTAATTACTATTATTATTTTCATTTAATCAATAGCGAAATTACGCACTTGAAAGAATTTACCAAATTTAACACATTTTTGACTCTCAAAATTCAAAAAATTTGGCCAAAGTGAGCATAATAGTTCTTTCTCTTTTTTCAGGCCTAACATAGGAACAGGGTCAGGACCATCGTACTTTTCCAAAAACAAAAACCCAACCAAGATAAAAACATAACAACATTATCCCGTGCCACTGTAGAAAATGCACCAAATCACGCAAAGAAAAAAGGTAGAAAATGAAAAAGCTTTCTCTGAAAATTCCATCAGTCTTCCTACACAGCAGTAAATCCAATAAAATTAGGATTGGATGAAAGAGACTGACCTTACTTTTCCTGGAAAAGCCTGATACCCTTTGCTGATAAACACAGGTAGGTTTCAAAGTCTCAAGCTATGTACAGTACTAGGTAAGATACTCCAGAGAAGGTGCAAAAGAAAAAAGACTCCAATATAGTCAGTAAATTAAGAAAGCCCACCAACTTCAGCACTACCCAGTAAGATTGACAAATTTTCCACGTCTAGAAATAACTAAGTATATAACTGGCGCTTTAGTTCTGTATTTCTGATTTGAGACTAGCACACACAGGCACGATAACCCCAATAAAATTGTTCCGAATCTTACATAATATTTCAAGATCGCATTTTCTCATTCCGGAAAAGTCAGCCATTCAGCCACGCCCACCAACCACTCCTCAAATATACGATTCGTTTCTGTTTTACACAAACAACCAAACATCTGCCAAATTCAGAACTCACTGCTATAAGACACACGTTAACGCTAAAAATAGTATACAGGTATTTTATACTTTCACAGATGACCGCAAACTGGCACGTGGTTTACAACAACCAAAAGCTCTAACACTAGAAACTGACTAGAAGAAGAAAGCAAACACTGTTCGTTGGTCTAGTATATATAGTTAGCTACTGTGATAACTGCCATTTCAGACGTTTTCCTGGAAACATGTTCTGTTTGAAAATCCGAAATAGTTTAAGAAGTTCGGATTCGATATATTCTTATTTAACCGACCAGGAGCTAAAATTAGTCGTCGAAAAACACGAATCAGAAGACCATTTTCGCTTCAGCCAGCATTTTCATGAACAGTTCAAGCAGTAAGCTCTGTAAGCTTATACTGAGCTTAAAGGAAAAGCTAAAAGCAAATCTATTTACATATTCGTGTTCTGCGACACCGACCCCCCCCGATACAACTTTCCAACAAAATCCGCAAACAAAACATTTCTCCGTTTGCGATTTGAAAAAACTCTAATTCCGTTAAATCGACAAATTTTGCAATGATATTTGGATCCAGTGAGGTCAAAACATACCCATACCATCAAATTTTAGCAAAATTCGTCAAGTTTTCAAATTATTAACATTGGGGCGGGGGTAATGGGCGTGAGCCCTCACCCGGCCATGAAATCATGCTCGCACGGTTATAATCAGATCAGAAAAAGGGCAAAAAAGCGGATCAAGTGGTCAAGACCAACTAAAAAATTCAAATTTCGCAGATACGAACCATTAATGTTTACCATACATACCATAACAAAACAAAACAAAGCAAAAGAATTAAAAGGAAGGGGGGTCAGCAGTACACAAAGTCCAAACAAATTCCAACCAGGGAGGAGGGGGGTATCGCCATGCCCTGCAGGTGTCAGTCAGACCGAAACGATTTCGACAAGCGACTGCTCCTTTCTCTGCAGGAGAGGTCAGGGAAAGGAAAAGGAAAAAAGAAAACAAGAAGGATGTGGAACAGGGGTACAGTTCCATCTCAAACAGTCAAATCTGGGACTTTGGACGTCGATGGCACACGGGGGGAAAGGAAAGCGGGGGAGGGACCATCTTATGGACTGCACGGGAATGGGTAAGGGACCGTTTCATGAGCCACTAATCAGTCAATCAGTCAATCAAATCAATCGTCCCCGGGATGCTCCGGGCAGCTGTTCCTCACTTTGAACCAGGAATCAATGCATCTGAACACAAAGAAACAAACAAACAGAAACTACATACGTAACAAACTTTATAGTTTATAAAATAGTCACAAGACACAACAATCTAGGCTAAGCAATAGTGACAGGCAGTGGATATCCGGATGGCTAATATCTGATTTGAGAAAAACATGGGGATATCCGTGCACATTTCAGACAAAGTAATGAAAAAGTAGCACAATTTTTATCAAAAATTTTAAAATAAATTTTCAAAAATATATATCTCTGAAAATATTTTTGAAACCAAGATTGTAGCTTTTCTGTATGGTAGATACTCCATATGTACCCAATTGACAGAAAAATCGAAATTTTAACTGTAAAATGAAAAATTGGACCAGGCGGATAACTGGATATCCGTTAACGAAAAAACAAGCGGGTATCCGGATATGAAAAAATAACCGGTGTCCGGTGCCCATCACTACTAAGCAATAAACCTAATTTTACAAAACGACGGCCTAGAGTGAAAACCTCCTAACTTGCATGCACTTATCGATTTTTTGGCACCAATGGATAGAGACACTTTTACGCACCTTGTGTGAAAAACTCGCATCTCTCTAAGCCTTCTGGCGAGCTGGAAAATTCAAAACCTATTTAGACGTTTGTCATTTTGCTATATCCTTTCTGGAAGAAAAACACCTATCTAGTAAGAAGATTTGGTTTGGAACCTATTCACTTTTGAATATTTCATAGTGTGAAAACCTCCTGTGTTACGCAAATCATACTGTTGTATGTAAATTAGTTATGCACATAAAGAATCCTTGGTTTGTATAGTTATATTTTGTTTGCCTAAGAGGATGGCACAAAGGTCTTGGACTAGTGCAAACCGTCTAAAACGTGTTGTTTCCAATTTTTGGAACCAAAGCCTATGCTCCGAAGAAGCTACCGACGACGAACTGCCCCCGAAACGAATAAGCGTATAATGACAGCGATTGACGGAGCTATCCGTGCCAATGCTGATGCTATTACGCCTTAGGCCATTACGCCCCAGTTTTCGGATTCAGACTTTTTGTCTGAAGAACTGCTGGCGCCGCAGCACTGCTGTTCCAAGCATGCAGTTCAAGTGGGTCCTCATCTGAGCCTGAAGCCAAAACCAGAAAGGAAGAAGCGTCCTGGCCCAACCAATGGGTTGCGGCCAAACGTCGGCTAGCCTGTCAAAGAGGACCAGCCTACGGAAAGCTGCGACCGCACGGGATTTCAAACGGGTCCACTGCGCGTGCATGTTGAAATGCAAGAAAATTGCTGACAATGCTGTGTAACAGGTGTTTAATCAGTAGTTTTTTAGAAACGGACGAAGAAGAGGAAACCCCATTACCTTTCCCATCCCATTTTTAAAATGACCTGTAGAGTGCACCCAAAATCAAAGTCAAAGACAATTTTTAAAGCCTGATACATACTGGGTATCTAATAAATACATAAATACATTGGTGACAATTCTTGTTTTTTCGCCAACTTTGTTCGGAGTTTTCGCCAACTTTGGCGAAAATCACTAATACTTCGCGACATTTTGCTGTTTTCGCCAATTTGGAAATTACGCCACCAGTCATGGATTTCATGAAATGTACTGTATTTCCAGAAACTGTTTCTCTGGCAGCGATACTTTTATTCAGAAGTGACTGAAAAACACTGAAGACTGACACAAAAATGTGTGTAGAAACGGTGACCACTTAAACTGCACAGTTTGTTCTTTCAGCTAAATTTTTCCATCTAAAAACCCGCAGAATGACACAACGAAGAAACTAGCGTTAAGGGTTCAATTTTTTATTAGCTTTTCGATTTTCAAATTCCCTTGATCCTTGTCGCTTTTCATCTCTGACAAGCTACTGCCCGCTCAGTATATGACATAAAATTCTTTCGTTAACATTTTGGGAACCGCTTAGGCATCAGGTTCAAACATTTTTGAAAATTGGAAAGTTGGTTTTTCAAAAATTGACCACTTTTTACCATAAACTTTTCGTATCAGATATTGAAAAATTTTTGACATCGTTGGATTCCGCAAAGATAGCAATTTAGCATTATTCATTCTACACTCAGTTTTTTTGATACCAGAAATTTTGGGTAAAAAAGTGGTAGTTTTTAAAAAACTCAACTTCTAAATTTTGAAAAATGACTTTTATTACGTTGAAGCAAATGCTTAAGCAGTTCCGAAAATGAAAACGAAAAATTAATTCAAGTTACTAAGCAAGGAGTAGCATGTCAAAGATGAAAAAATGGTAAGGATCAAAGGATTTTGAAAATCAAAAAATGCTAATAAAAATCCAAATCCTAACTAATTTCCTTGCTTCTTGCGTCATTCTGTGTGTTTTCATATGGAACAATTTGCTGAACAATTTCTAGCATGCATATTCGGAAGAAAAAACGGGATAAACTGTATTTTGAAATCTTTCTAAACTTTAAATTTTATAAAAAATTTTTACTCTTATCACGAAGATTCTGAAAATACATAATGTTATGTGTCTCTGATGAATATTAAATTCAGTATAAATGATCACAGAGTTTTCTACACACATCTTTGGTGTCAGACTATAGATCCCATTTGAAATTGCTTTCATAATTCAGCAGCAAAGAAATTCCAGGAAACTTCAGACTCCTCCAGGCTTCGAAAAATTTGCCTACCCTCACCAATGACTAAGTATTACGTAGACTTCAAATTTGGCTACTCTCAGTCCACATAAAATATGTAGTGTACCCGTACGTATGTGCACTCTACGTACGTAGAAAAATGTGTTTGACAACTCAATGAAGAAAAAATCAAAGACAAGACTACAGAAATTTGGATAACGTAGAAGACTCTTACGACTTGTGATATACACAGAGGCAGGGTAGTCGAGCAATGGTGTCGCCTTGAACAAGGTCCTCCAAACAAATCACACACTCTCCCTTGTCCTCCGTTAATACGTCTTCTGAAACAACACAGAAACACAAACACTATTATACAAGAAATAAAAATGCTCCTCTGGAGCATGAAAAAGTAATATGGGTGGTGGTGAGGTTGCGAAATCAAGAGAGGACTAGTCTTTAAAATGCTTAATATGGGGCTAGGTTAAAAAATAGAAGAGGACTAGGTTGTGAGCGAATTAATATGGGCACAGCTTCGCCGAACAACCCAAATTCGCGGTTTGTAAATGTAAATTATTATGCACATCCACGATACATTTGGTTTATAGTTCATAAATAACCTACAGCTACGGTATGTGCTCGAGCTTTATTCGAACTTTTATTTTAGCAAACGTTTTCTTCGAAAGTGCTTCATACTAACCAGCTCATTTTACGTATCCATTTATACGGAAAATTTATATTCAAGAATAATTTAGGACTCTCCCACGATTTTCTATTTCCTCCTGACTTGGACCAATAGCTTTAGCATCATATCCTTAGATCTCTCCTAGTAGTAGAGCTTGCGATAGTTCAACACAACAAAATAATGATAATTTACGTATATATTCCTAGTAGCTAGTTTAACAGTGCATGAAAACAGCTGTATTCGATGAGTACATATTTAACTGCTTAAATTTTTTATTGACTGATATTGATAGCTCTAATCTAAGACGAAACGTGAAATCCCGCGAATATGGGTTGTTCGGCGAAGCTGTGCCCATATTAATTCGCTCACAACCTAGTCCTCTTCTATTTTTTAACCTAGCCCCATATTAAGCATTTTAAAGACTAGTCCTCTCTTGATTTCGCAACCTCACCACCACCCATATTACTTTTTCATGCTCCAGAGGAGCATTTTTATTTCTTGTCCTTCTGTCATTTTAAAGGATCCCTTTCCAGCAATGCGGTATATAATGGATACAAGGAGCTTGAACAGTGCCATGCTAAACGAGCGTAGTCGATTTACAATATATGCCCCCAACAAAACTCCGAAAAACGCTGTATTAAGGGGTTTGACCACTGGTCAATAGGCCCCATAGACCGTAGTGATCACTGGTCACTTCCCTCGACTTCGGCAATATGCCCATTGAAAGAAGCGTAGTCGATTTACAATATATGCCCCCCAACCAAAACGCCGAAAAACGCAGTTTTGGCCGTTTGACCAGTGGTCAATAGGCCCCGTACTGGCATTTTTTTAGGGTTTTGAAAGTGGGGGGGCTTCGCCCCCCCCCCTAGGGAGGGGGAAGTGGGGGGGGGTTCCGAAAAGTGGGGGGGGCGACCCAAAGGTAAAATATACCGAAATTTTTAGCGAAAAATTAGCATTTTAAGGTAAAAACGCAAAAAATCGCTGTTTTTAAGCTTAAAATGAGCTTATAAGTCCATAAATTAGCTAAAAATTGAGAAAATTTTTGAAAATTTGACCTCAAAAACCTAATTTTTTGACACTTTTGGGCGACCCCCAAAAAAGTGGGTGGGGGCTTGCCGAAAAGTGGGGGAGGGCGAAAGTGGGGGGGGGGCTCCGAAAAGTGGAGGGGGAACCGAAAAGTGGGGGGCCCCCCCACCCCCCCCACTAAAAAAATGCCAGCCGTAGGCTGTAGAAAACCAGTGGTCACTTCCGTCGGTTTCGGCGATATGCCCATTGAAACCAGCGTAGTCGATTTACTATATATGCCCCCAACCAAAACGCCGAAAAACGCTGTTTTGGGCCGTTTCACCAGTGGTCAATAGGCCCCATAGGCTGTTGTAGTGACCAGAGGTCACTTCCGTCAGTTTCGGCGATATGCCCATTGAAACGAGCGTAGTCGATTTACTATATATGCCCCTGACCAAAACGCCGAAAAACGCAGTTTTAGGCCGTTTGAGCAGTGGTCAATAGGCCCCGTAGGCTGTAGTGACCAGTGGTCACTTCCGTCGGTTTCGGCAATATGCCCATTGAAACCAGCGTAGTCGATTTACTATATATGCCCCCGACCAAAACGCCGAAAAACGCATTTTTAGGCCGTTTGACCAGTGGTCAATAGGCCCCATAGGCTGTAGTGACCAGTGGTCACTTCCGTCGGTTTCGGCGATATGCCCATTGAAACGAGCGTAGTCGATTTACTATATATGCCCCCGACCAAAACGCCGAAAAACGCAGTTTTAGGCCGTTTGACCAGTGGTCAATAGGCCCCATAGGCTGTAGTGACCAGTGGTCACTTCCGTCGGTTTCGGCGATATGCCCATTGAAACGAGCGTAGTCGATTTACTATATACGCCCCCGACCAAAACGCCGAAAAACGCTGTTTAGAGGGAGTTTTCCCAACTTTGACCCTGGGCGAGGAACCACGGGAGCCATGCTGACCAGTGGTCACTTCGGGCGGTATCGGCAGTATGCTCATCGTTTTCAGCGACCCCGATTTACTATATATGGGTACCACCCCAAGGCCGAAAAACGCCATTTTTAGTGACTTTTAGACCATTTCTAGTAAAAGTGGGACTTAGAAACTTTTCGCCCAAACAGGCCAAAAAAATGCAAAGTTTGGGCCCATCTCCTGAAAGCTAGGGAGCAAAATTAAAAAATCCCCCTCGTTACTTTGTGCACCCCTACTGGTAGTTTTCAACAAAAGATACTAGACCTCTCCAACTTCTACCCAGTTCTAGAAAAGTGTGACCAAAATTTGCGAAAAATAGCGAAAGTCCGACTTTGGGACCTTGGCACAGAGCCAAAATTGGCCAGGTGCCAAAATGACCAAAAAAAGGTAGCATGGGGGGATCCTGTCTACCAACACATAATAGTAGTATGGTGCCAAAACGCCCACATCGTTCCAAGAGGAGGGGGGGGGGGTTGGGGGGGGGGGAAGGGGAGTGTGGGGGGGAAAGGGGGTAAAAAGAGAAAGAAGAAAAAGGGAAGTGGGAGGGGGGGAAAAGGGAGGGGGGGGGGGGGGGGGAGGGGGGGGGGGGGGAAGGGGGGGAGGGAGGGGGGGGGGGGGAGGAGGGGAGGGAGGAGAGAGGAGAAGGGGGAAAAGAGGGGGGGGGGGAGGGAGAAGGGGAGGAAAAAGAGAGGAGGGGGGGGGGGAAGGGGGGGGGAAGAAGAGGAGAGGGAGAGGGGGGGGAGTCCTAAATTGTTTTGAATATAAATTTTCCGTATAAATGGATACGTAAAATGAGCTGGTTAGTATGAAGCACTTTCGAAGAAAACGTTTGCTAAAAATGAAAAGTTCGAATAAAAGCTCGAGCACATACCGTAGCTGTAGGTTATTTATGAACTATAAACCAAATGTATCGTGGATGTGCATAATAATTTACATTTACAAACCGCGAATTTGGGTTGTTCGGCGAAGCTGTGCCCATATTAATTCGCTCACAACCTAGTCCTCTTCTATTTTTTAACCTAGCCCCATATTAAGCATTTTAAAGACTAGTCCTCTCTTGATTTCGCAACCTCACCACCACCCATATTACTTTTTTCATGCTCCAGAGGAGCATTTTTATTTCTTGTATAATAGTGTTTGTGTTTCTGTGTTGTTTCAGAAGACGTATTAACGGAGGACAAGGGAGAGTGTGTATTTGTTTGGAGGACCTTGTTCAAGGCGACACCATTGCTCGACTACCCTGCCTCTGTGTATATCACAAGTCGTAAGAGTCTTCTACGTTATCCAAATTTCTGTAGTCTTGTCTTTGATTTTTTCTTCATTGAGTTGTCAACGACATTTTTCTACGTACGTAGAGTGCACATACGTACAAGTACACTACATATTTTATGTGGACTGAGAGTAGCCAAATTTGAAGTCTACGTAATACTTAGTCATTAGTGAGGGTAAGCAAATTTTTCGAAGCCTGGAGGAGTCTGAAGTTTCCTGGAATTTCTTTGCTGCTGAATTATGAAAGCAATTTCAAATGGGATCTATAGTCTGACACCAAAGATGTGTGTGTAGAAAACTCTGTGATCATTTATACTGAATTTATTATTCATCAGAGACACATAACATTATATATTTTCAGAATCTTCGTGATAAGAGTAAAAATTTTTTATAAAATTTAAAGTTTAGAAAAGATTTCAAAATACAGTTTATCCCGTTTTTTCTTCCGAATATGCATGCTAGAAATTGTTCAGCAAATTGTTCCATATGAAAACACACAGAATGAGCGCAAGAAGCAAGGAAATTAGGTTAGGATTTGGATTTTTATTAGCATTTTTTGATTTTCAAAATCCTTTTTTTAATCCTTACCATTTTTTCATCTTTGACATGCTACTCCTTGCTTAGTAACTTGAATTAATTTTTCGTTTTCATTTTCGGAACTGCTTAAGCATTTGCTTCAACGTAATAAAAGTCATTTTCAAAATTTAGAAGTTGAAGTTTTAAAAACTACCACTTTTTTACCCAAAATTTCTGGTATCAAAAAAACTGAGTGTAGAATGAATAATGCTAAATTGCTATCTTTGCGGAATCCAACGATGTCAAAAATTTTTCAATATCTGATACGAAAAGTTTATGGTAAAAAGTGGTCAATTTTTGAAAAACCAACTTTCCAATTTTCAAAAATGTTTGAACCTGATGCCTAAGCGGTTCCCAAAATGTTAACGAAAGAATTTTATGTCATATACTGAGCGGGCAGTAGCTTGTCAGAGATGAAAAGCGACAAGGATCAAGGGAATTTGAAAATCGAAAATGCTAATAAAAAATTGAACCCTTAACCAGTTTC
This sequence comes from Trissonchulus latispiculum, assembly GCA_030248195.1. Classification (NCBI taxonomy): domain Eukaryota; kingdom Metazoa; phylum Nematoda; class Enoplea; order Enoplida; family Ironidae; genus Trissonchulus; species Trissonchulus latispiculum. The sequence continues at coordinate 32,434 of JASAND010019068.1, forward strand.
TTCGTTGCTGTGTCATCTGCGGGTTTTTAGATGGAAACATTTAGCTGAAAGAACAAAATATGCAGTTTAAGTGATCGCCGTTTTCTACACTCATTTTTGTGTCAGTCTTCAGTGTTTTTGAGTCACTTCTGAATAAAAGTATCGCTGCCAGAGAAATAGTTTTTGGAAATACAGTACATTTCATGAAATCCATGACTGGTGGCGTAATTTCCAAATTGGCGAAAACAGCAAAATGTCGCGAAGTATTAGTGATTTTCGCCAAAGTTGGCGAAAACTCCGAACAAAGTTGGCGAAAAAACAAGAATTGTCACCAATGTATTTATGTATTTATTAGATACCCAGTATGTATCAGGCTTTAAAAATTGTCTTTGACTTTGATTTTGGGTGCACTCTACAGGTCATTTTAAAAATGGGATGGGAAAGGTAATGGGGTTTCCTCTTCTTCGTCCGTTTCTAAAAAACTACTGATTAAACACCTGTTACACAGCATTGTCAGCAATTTTCTTGCATTTCAACATGCACGCGCAGTGGACCCGTTTGAAATCCCGTGCGGTCGCAGCTTTCCGTAGGCTGGTCCTCTTTGACAGGCTAGCCGACGTTTGGCCGCAACCCATTGGTTGGGCCAGGACGCTTCTTCCTTTCTGGTTTTGGCTTCAGGCTCAGATGAGGACCCACTTGAACTGCATGCTTGGAACAGCAGGTGCTGCGGCGCCAGCAGTTCTTCAGAGCAAATAGTCTGATTCAGAATTCTGGGGCGTAATGGCCTTTGGCGTAATAGCATCAGCATTGGCACGGATAGCTCCGTCAATCGCTGTCATTATACGCTTATTCGTTTCGGGGGCAGTTCGTCGTCGGTAGCTTCTTCGGAGCATAGGCTTTGGTTCCAAAAATTGGAAACAACACGTTTTAGACGGTTTGCACTAGTCCAAGACCTTTGTGCCATCCTCTTAGGCAAACAAAATATAACTATACAAACCAAGGATTCTTTATGTGCATAACTAATTTACATACAACAGTATGATTTGCGTAACACAGGAGGTTTTCACACTATGAAATATTCAAAAGTGAATAGGTTCCAAACCAAATCTTCTTACTAGATAGGTGTTTTTCTTCCAGAAAGGATATAGCAAAATGACAAACGTCTAAATAGGTTTTGAATTTTCCAGCTCGCCAGAAGGCTTAGAGAGATGCGAGTTTTTCACACAAGGTGCGTAAAAGTGTCTCTATCCATTGGTGCCAAAAAATCGATAAGTGCATGCAAGTTAGGAGGTTTTCACTCTAGGCCGTCGTTTTGTAAAATTAGGTTTATTGCTTAGTAGTGATGGGCACCGGACACCGGTTATTTTTCATATCCGGATACCCGCTTGTTTTTTCGTTAACGGATATCCAGTTATCCGCCTGGTCCAATTTTTCATTTTACAGTTAAAATTTCGATTTTTCTGTCAATTGGGTACATATGGAGTATCTACCATACAGAAAAGCTACAATCTTGGTTTCAAAAATATTTTCAGAGATATATATTTTTGAAAATTTATTTTAAAATTTTTGATAAAAATTGTGCTACTTTTTCATTACTTTGTCTGAAATGTGCACGGATATCCCCATGTTTTTCTCAAATCAGATATTAGCCATCCAGATATCCACTGCCTGTCACTATTTAGCTTAGCCTAGATTGTTGTGTCTTGTGACTATTTTATAAACTATAAAGTTTGTTACGTATGTAGTTTCTGTTTGTTTGTTTCTTTGTGTTCAGATGCATTGATTCCTGGTTCAAAGTGAGGAACAGCTGCCCGGAGCATCCCGGTGATGATTGATTTGATTGACTGATTGACTGATTAGTGGCTCATGAGATGGTCCCTGCCCCATTCCCCAGCAGTCCATAAGATGGTCCCTCCCTTCCCTCCCCTTTCCCCCGTGTGCCATCGACGTCCAAAGTCCCAGATTTGACTGTTTGAGATGGAACTGTACTCCTGCTCCACATCCTTGTTTTCTTTTTTACTTTTCCTTTCCCTGACCTATACTTCAGAGAAAGGAGCAAGTCCCTTTCGAAATCATTTCTGTCTGACTGACACCTGCAGGGCGTGGTGATACCCCCCCCCCCGGTTGGAATTCGTTTGGACTTTGTGAACTGCTGACCCCCCCCCTTCCTTTTAATTCTTTTGCTTTGTTTTGTTTTGTTATGGTATATATGGTAAACATTAATGGTTCGTATCTGCGAAATTTGATTTTTTTTAGTTGGTCTTGATACACTTGTTCCGCTTTTTTGCCCTGTTTCTGATCTGATTACAACCGTGCGAGAATGATTTTATGGCGGGGTGGGGGCTCACGTTGTTATACTTATACTGGTCTTTCCCATTACCCCCGCCCCAGTGCTAATAATTTGAAAACTTGACGAATTTTGCTAAAATTTGATGGTATGGGTATGCTTTGACCTCACTGGATCCAAATATCATTGCAAAATTTGTCGGTTTAACGGAATTAGAGTTTTTCAAATCGCAAACGGAGAAATGTTTTGTTTGCGGATTTTGTTGGAAAGTTGTATCACGGGGGTCGGTGTCGCAGAACACGAATATGTAAATAGATTTTTCTTTTAGCTTTTCCTTAGCTCAGTATAAGCTTACGGAGCTTACTGCTTGAACTGTTCATGAAAATGCTGGCTGAAGCGAAAATGGTCTTCTGATTCGTGTTTTTCGACGACTAATTTTAGCTCCCTGGTCAGTAAATTAAGAAAGCCCACCAACTTCAGCACTACCCAGTAAGATTTGACAAATTTTCCACGTCTAAAAATAACTAAGTATATAACTGGCAACTTTAGTTCTGTATTTCTGATTTGAGACTAGCACACACAGGCACGATAACCCCAATAAAATTGTTCCGAATCTTACATAATATCTTTTCAAGATCGCATTTTCTCATTCCGGAAAAGTCATAGCCATTTCAGCCACGCCCACCAACCCATCCTCCTCAAAATATACGATTCGTTTTCTGTTTATTTACAAACAACCAAACATCTCGCCAAATTCAGAACTCACTGCTATAAGACACACGTTAACGCTTAAAAAAATAGTATACAGGTATTTTATGCTTTCACAGATGACTGCAAACTGGCACGTGGTTTACAACAACCAAAAAGCTCTAACACTAGAAACTGACTAGAAGAAGAAAGCAAACACTGTTCGTTGGTCTAGTATATATGGTTAGCTACTGTGATAACTGCCCATTTCAGACGTTTTCCTGGAAACATGTTCTGTTTGAAAATCCGAAATAGTTTAAGAAGTTTTCGGATTCGATATATTCTTATTTAACCGACT
>JASAND010019071.1:0-16282 GCA_030248195.1 Trissonchulus latispiculum
TTATAGAGTTCGAAAAGTACTTTAACGATAGATTGCAAAAGCATAACCCGGTTCGCTTACAAGATTACTCCACTTTCGTCTGTGGGGAGTATTGTATCTACTTTCTTTACCACCGGGACATAGGCTTTTCCTTCGAAGATATAATCTCTTATCTTAGAGAAAGGCCTTCTAAAAATGACGAAATTGTAAAGGGTTTTGTAGAAAGTCTAACGATTGGGGAAAATTCATAAATGGACGGTCAGAGCAGCTGGTCTAACGTTGTAAAGCCTTAGGTGTGAAACAATGGGGATGACACAGGAACACACTCCATCGATGGGGTTCGGTTGGGGTAAAGTTTTAATTGTAATTTGCTCCGCCTTCCTAATCGCAGTTACACTCGTAATTGTTGTCACACCTTCGGGAGTCTGTCTTGACCAACCAATGATAGACCAACTCAGAAAATCTTTCAATCAAAAAGTTAATCTAACCGTCCTCGGAACTGAGCCTTGCTGGTACTCTTTCAATATCGACTGGGCTGAAATATGCTTCAGTCATAACTACGACGTTTTACGCGTCTATATCCCAACAGTCCTCTTAAGGGCTCCCCAAGGAAAAGGGGTAAAAACCACCTGTATATAATGTATATAGTAGGGACCAAAAAAGTATAAAACTATAAAACCACAAAAAAATCATAAAAAACAAAACACAAAAAAAACTAAAAAATAAAAAACCATTAATGCGGCCTGGGCGAAAGCTCAGAAGGTTCCCAAGCCCTTCCGGTATACCGGTAAAATCGCAGAGGGGTGGAGACATTAAAAACGCATTAAACAGAAGATAGACACCAAATTGGAGGCTTTGTACATAAAAACAAGTCAACAGAAGACATAAAAACCAAAAATAGCTGGATAAAGGGATGGTATGAAAGAAGAACGAATCTAACATGGCATCGAATATTACTCCTTTTTCTACAACTGCTAACTGTAAACTTTGTCACACACCCTTGGAAAAACTAGTAAACAGTTACTCTCATGAAAATAACGAGGCAACATTCCCCCTCATTGGTCAAATATATTTCTGTGAAAATTGTTACATAAGAAATGGAAGAATCAGGCTGGTACTTTGTTGTTCACACTTAGTAGCAGACGTACAGATTTTTGAGATGGGGACCGACATGCCAGATCACCAAACGTTTTGTTTCATAAAACCTAGCTCCAAATGCCCCATTTGTCTAGAAAATTTTGATAGTCACCTTGTATGTCGTAAGCTGAGTTGTGACCACACGTTTCATGAATTTTGCATCACATCGTGGTCTCTGAGACATTACACCTGCCCTGTATGCCGTTCTGAGATTGTTAGCGACGAAAGGAATTTGAGAATTGTTGAGACCGGTGTGCTTGCATAAACATAAAAGCATTACATTAATAAAAACAGTAAAAGCAGGGCAGACAAAAACGACGCAAACGAGCAAACAAAATGGAGTTTTCTTGGAGTCTTCTAATTTCAGCCATAGATGGATTCGGATTTTATTTTAATCCAACCAAGTATTCCTCACATGAAGAGGCAAAACAGGCAGCCCAAACGTTTCTAGCAGCGAACTCTCACATTATAGCACCCCTAATTAGGGTGGACAAAACACTTAACGGTGAGGTATTAAGATCAGTTATTATTTCAACAGAAGAGGATACAGAATACGAAGTACCTTAATAGCGAAACTGTAACTACCCCAACAGTCCTCTTCAGGGCTCCCCAAGGAAAAGGGGTAAAAACCAACTAACAATCCATACTAACAAATCTACTAACAATATAAAGAAAAATAAAGTGGAATTAAAAATGAAAAATAGAAAATACGAAAATATTGCATGCACCGGACTAGGTTAGGTACTGTATATATGTATTGTACATAGGTTAGATAGGTAGGTTAGGTAGGTAGTTAGGTAGGTACGTAGGCAGGTGTCCGGTAATGGGCCGACGCCGGGTCCCAAGCCCCGGGGGAAGAACTCAGAGGGGGGGAGAAGGGACGGGGAGTGCAGGGGGGTACAGGGGGTCCTGGGAGTACTGGGGTACAGGGGGGACAGGGGGTACTGGGGGTACAGGGGGGACTGGGGGTACAGGGGGGACAGGGGGTACAGGGGGTACTGGGAGTACAGGGGGTACTGTGGGTACAGGGGGTACTGGGGGTACAGGGGGTACTGGGGGTACAGGGGGTACTGGGGGTACAGGGGGTACTGGGGGTACAGGGGGTACTGGGGGTACAGGGGGTACAGGGGGGGTACCGGGGGTACCGGGGGTATGTATCGCTAGTAAGGAAGACACCATAGGACAGGCAGTAGGAAAGGTCAAAAGGTCATTGACTCCCGGAGTCAGGGTCGAAATGCTGATACTATACTACTCACCTGGTCCAAAACTGACCGGAAATGCGCTGACAGACAACGACCAATCTTGCTCCACTGTGCAGACTCTATTCTGCGATATCAAGAAGGATGTCCCCGACCTTTGGCTGTCGATGTAGTGGGATCAGAGAACCAAAGTCAAAAGACGAGGACAAACTTCGAACAAACAACTGTTATTGAGAAGTGCAAATACAGAAGTGGCCCTGGAAGACTCCAAACCAGACAATTGCAACCAGTTCCCACAATGCAAAGTACTGCCTAAAAAGAACCATTCTAACCTTTTCTTCTGCTGAAGACGAACTTGGGAGCTTTGACAAGTACAGCTCCATTATCCAGGATCAACTGAAGAAGGGGATAATAGAGCCAGTGGTGAAAGTGCACGACGCAAGTGCGAAGACTAAAGAAGATGCAATAAGCTTGAACGACCTATTGAAAACAGGAACAAACCATCTAGAGGACCTTGCTGGTTTGCTCTTGAGATTCCGAATGGGCTCGATTGCTATTATTTCGGACGTGGAGAAAGTGTTCCTTCAGGTTGGGCTGCAATTGGTGGACCGTGACTGCACAAGATTTCTTTGGCAGAGAGACACCAACAATCGATCCGTGGATGGCAACATTCAAGTTTACCGTTTCACAACAGTCTCGTCCCCGTACCTATAAGGGCCACAATCCAGCTTCATCTACGGAACAATCCTAGTGATGCTTTCCGACAAATTGCCGGAAACATCTATATGGACAACGTCTTTTGTTCAGCTGAAACTACAGAACAAGCTATCAGCTTGTACCGGGCTAGCAAAAAGATATTCAGCACGGCCTCGATGAACTTGAGAAAATGGCTTTCCAGCAACAATTTCGTCAATGAATCAATTCCAGGCGAAGACAGAGTCAAAGATCTGAAAGCAAACGTATTAGGAGTCATGTGGGACACAACGACTGATGAAATATCCGTCAGAGAAATGAAGAAGACGCAAGAACCAGTCTGGACGAAACGAAAACTACTTCATTCCGTTGCTGACGTTTTCGATTCACTGGGACTGCTCAATCCTGTCACAATCAAGGGAAGAATCAGAAACTGTGGAAGGAAAACTACGATTGTGACGATCTGATTAAGCCAAAGCACCAGCAAGAATGGATGCCACTTCAGCAGGATTTGGCAAAATTGTGGACAATCAAAATTTCTAGAAGAGTTTTGCCGAAAAACATCAACTCAAGTAATCTGGAGCTTGTCTGCTTTGCTGACGCGTGCAACAACACGCCGTGGTCGTTTATCTGTTAGATGCTGCAACTGGGGACAGTGCAGCAATATTTTCGAAAGCGATAGTTACCCCGCCGAAACCTTTGATAACCATCCCGCGGTTGGAGCTACTGGCTGCGCTCATCGGGTTAAAAGAGCACGAATATGGACCAGCTTCGCTGAACAGCTTCGCTACAGTACATTAAAAGAGATATTTCCATATCTGGCCCTAAAGGGTCTGAGTACTTTCCTCAGAAGAAAGTGGATCCAACTACGAAAAGTGTACGACGATGAAGAAGACGGGCTGCAAAAGAACAAACCTGGATATCATTAAAAATCTACGGCTATCTGATGTCGATATCAGGAGACGAAGCCGTAGAGACCTCAACCCAAGAGCTAATGGATCGTATTTTTGCGAATCAAAGCGGACATCGTGAAACGTTATGGTTGATTAGCCTAGGTCAGGCCCTCCAAGATCTATTGACTATATCGGAAGTACGAATTTGAAATCACTTATGGATGGAAAACAGGGTAGGAAACACGAAATGATTTAAAAACTCAGTTACGATAACTACGATAACCACGGCCCAAATTGGATGGCACGTCTCTGGAAGTGGGGAAATGCCAGTGTCAAACTTGAAATTGACCATCCAGGCAGGAAGAGACGGATTTCATCCGCAAGCGAAAAACGGAATGTGCAAATCTCGAAGGTGGCTCTTCAACAAAAAGTACGTATATATATATGTATATATATATATATATATATATATATAGCATATAAACTACTTATTTCAGCTCTCCAGCTGATTTTAAAATATTACGCTTATTTCAAATAAACTGTCAATGCAGAATCTGTGATATTATTTTTCAGTCTTATGTTCTACCAAAGTTCTACTAAGTTAATGCAGAAACGTTTATTATTACTATCAGTGCAGACTCTGTTTTTCAGTCTTGTTGTATTAAGTTAACGCGAAAACTGTATTGACACGTTTTTATTATTATAAGGTTATGTAAGTCGTATTGCAAGCACAGCTAGAGAATATAGTAATACAGCAAGTCGTACTGATTGTTAAACGAACTGTTTTTGAAGAATCGCAGTATCCGAGAATATGGGCTGTTCAGCGAAGCTGGTCCATATTCGTGCTCTTTTAACCCGATGAGCGCAGCCAGTAGCTCCAACCGCGGGATGGTTATCAAAGGTTTCGGCGGGGTAACTATCGCTTTCGAAAATATTGCTGCACTGTCCCCAGTTGCAGCATCTAACAGATAAACGACCACGGCGTGTTGTTGCACGCGTCAGCAAAGCAGACAAGCTCCAGATTACTTGAGTTGATGTTTTTCGGCAAAACTCTTCTAGGAATTTTGATTGTCCACAATTTTGCCAAATCCTGCTGAAGTGGCATCCATTCTTGCTGGTGCTTTGGCTTAATCAGATCGTCACAATCGTAGTTTTCCTTCCACAGTTTCTGATTCTTCCCTTGATTGTGACAGGATTGAGCAGTCCCAGTGAATCGAAAACGTCAGCAACGGAATGAAGTAGTTTTCGTTTCGTCCAGACTGGTTCTTGCGTCTTCTTCATTTCTCTGACGGATATTTCATCAGTCGTTGTGTCCCACATGACTCCTAATACGTTTGCTTTCAGATCTTTGACTCTGTCTTCGCCTGGAATTGATTCATTGACGAAATTGTTGCTGGAAAGCCATTTTCTCAAGTTCATCGAGGCCGTGCTGAATATCTTTTTGCTAGCCCGGTACAAGCTGATAGCTTGTTCTGTAGTTTCAGCTGAACAAAAGACGTTGTCCATATAGATGTTTCCGGCAATTTGTCGGAAAGCATCACTAGGATTGTTCCGTAGATGAAGCTGGATTGTGGCCCTTATAGGTACGGGGACGAGACTGTTGTGAAACGGTAAACTTGAATGTTGCCATCCACGGATCGATTGTTGGTGTCTCTCTGCCAAAGAAATCTTGTGCAGTCACGGTCCACCAATTGCAGCCCAACCTGAAGGAACACTTTCTCCACGTCCGAAATAATAGCAATCGAGCCCATTCGGAATCTCAAGAGCAAACCAGCAAGGTCCTCTAGATGGTTTGTTCCTGTTTTCAATAGGTCGTTCAAGCTTATTGCATCTTCTTTAGTCTTCGCACTTGCGTCGTGCACTTTCACCACTGGCTCTATTATCCCCTTCTTCAGTTGATCCTGGATAATGGAGCTGTACTTGTCAAAGCTCCCAAGTTCGTCTTCAGCAGAAGAAAAGGTTAGAATGGTTCTTTTTAGGCAGTACTTTGCATTGTGGGAACTGGTTGCAATTGTCTGGTTTGGAGTCTTCCAGGGCCACTTCTGTATTTGCACTTCTCAATAACAGTTGTTTGTTCGAAGTTGGTCCTCGTCTTTTGACTTTGGTTCTCTGATCCCTCTACATCGACAGCCAAAGGTCAGGGACATCCTTCTTGATATCGCAGAATAGAGTCTGCACAGTGGAGCAAGATTGGTCGTTGTCTGTCAGCGCATTTCCGGTCAGTTTTGGACCAGGTGGAGTGTTGTACAGCTCACGACTTCCTTCTAGATGGACGGAAACCGCCGATTCTGGTCCCATTACCACATTCCAGTAATCCATTCCCAACAAAATGTCGATCTTAGCTTCTGTGACGATTTTAGGAGTCAGGTTGTTCGGCTTAAGCATTTTCAGCTTCCTCCAAGTTTGGGACTTTAGTCTCACAGGATGCAAAGGCAGTGACGGTGCCATATCTGGAATGCTGTAGGCACCTTCAGTTGGAATCCATCGGGTCCTCTCAACAGCAGTTCTACCACGGATGCTTTCACCTTTTTCACCTGGTTTGTATTGAACCGGACCGTCTTCAATACTACCTGCTTTTGATACTTCAGGTTTAACTTTTCGCATAAGCTGAATGCGCGCACGGGATCTCTGCTTACGTAATCGCGACTTAGTTTTTTTCAGAGTTATCTTTTCACCGCCATGTCTTTCGCAGTGGGCAGCATGGGTGATATTGAGCAAATTTTCTTTCGCTACGAAAAACTTGGGAGGTTTGTTTCGGCTTTAACAAGTTTCTTTTCACCGCCAATACAGATAACGTCAAATCGTTTCAATCGCCGAATAGGTTTTGGAGTTTTGTTGTTGCGGGTTTGGCATTTTCCGTAATGGCTGACTCAGTTGATCACCTGTAATCAACGTGTAGAACCCTTTATGCACTGACTGATCGATTTATCAATTCTTCCATTGTAAGTGTTGTAAGTAGTACTAACAAGCGGCAAGTTTACTAGTAATTTGGTGAATCAAATCGCAAGTGCACTATTTTTATTATAAAGCAGTTTCGAGAATGAAACGGAAATTGTGCAATTAATTGTAGATTTACGCAAGGCATACGCGTAATCTCCTTCCAGTAAGCAATATCAAACGCTCAGCGTATTTGAACAATTGTGTTGTAATAGCTATGCCAATAGCTTAGTGTTATACTTTATTGTTCATACTGTTTCTTCTTGTCGGTGGTTTGGTTCGTCTTACCATCGAAAATAAAGCTTAAAAAGTGTAAAAATACTTAAAAGTATAAAAACCAAAAAAATCAAAAAAGGTAAAAATTAAAGAGGAGCATTTTATCTCATCGCTGCTTGTTGTGATTATTTTCCTGTGTTGCTAACTTCTTGTTGGTAAGTGAAAACTTCTATACATACGTTATTTATTACCCTCTTGTATTGTTTCCCTGGCAAAACTTGGGGAGGGAGGGTGATAACTGATATCGGTGCGGTTTGGAGGGAAGTCATGTTGTGTGGCAACCTAAAAATCTCAATTGTCGAAAATAGTTTAATTTTAGCAAATTTTTATTCCCTTCGAAATTTTATGTAGGCGGGGGTGGGATTCGCACGCCGTCGTTCCCCTCCAAGTTAGGAGAGAGGACAGAGGAGGTGGAATAAAATTTGCCAGAAATTTGGTATTTCTAAGGTGAGTCTTACAAACATTTTTTGAAACTATTATGGATCTTATCATAGTTTCCTTAGGGGGGGGGGTGTCCCCATAGGTGTAACGGAGATTAGGGGTGGGGGGGGCTCCCCCCCAACATTTTCTGGGGGGGCACCCCTCTTGAGACCCCCCTCAACCCCCCCCAGGACCCCCCAACCCTCCCCCAAAAATATTTTTCAATTTTTATGTCAAAAATCGCATTTTCAGCCGTTTGTAATACTAATAAACATCGAATCATGAAGTAACTTTTACATTAGACAGTGGTTTTAAACTCTAAAACTTGATTGTCCAGGTGTTTCTAAGTTCAAAAGAAGGCTAATATTCAGTCAAAAACTCCATAAAACTATTAAAAACGTGTATTTCTCGCAATAACAAGTATATACACTAAGCCAAAAATTTGGGACTTTTTGAAAATTTTTGCACAATTTACCCTAAAAATACCCTATTTTTGGCCAATTTTCGCGCCTTCGGCACGACTACCCCCCCCCCCCCCCCAGTTGGGAGGGGACGTCCCCCTCCAAAAATTTCTGAGGGGTTGAAAAAATGCTTGGGGGGGCTACCCCCCCAACCCCCCACCTTACACCTATGGGTGTCCCCCCCCAAATTTTCGGCCAAATTTACCCCCCCCCCAGAATTTTTGACTTACCCTCCCCCAACTTTTGGGTACCCCCCCGAACCCCTCCCCCAACTTTTGGGTACCCCCCCGAACCCCTCCCCCAACGATTTTTGGACCCAAAAAGTTAGCTAAATTTGGTCGAAAAATGGTCATTTTTTGAAAATTTTTTCTAAAAAATTTGGCCTAAAATCGCTTTAACACGGTGCAAAAACGCCTAAAACGTTAAGAACAAGCCTTATTTTGATGAAAAAAGGGCTAAATTACAGAAAATTTTCCATTTTCGGCCATTTTTCGAAATTTCTGAGGTCCGAATTCTGGGGGGGGGGTTGGGGGGGTACCCCCATCTCATTTCGGAGGTCGGCCAAGATTTACCCCCCCCAGACCCAAAGTTCCAGGGAAACTATGGATCTTATGACTCAATATTGACCTTATTTTGGACTTGGAAACATGTTTTATCAAGTTTTTGAGTTTAAAACCACTGTCTAATGTTAAAATTACTTTATGGTTTGATGTTTTTTATCATTAGAAACGACTGAAAATGCGATTTTTGTCATAAAAATGAAAAAATTTTGGGGGAAAGGTTGGGGGGGAGGTCCTGGGGGGGTGGGGGTCTCCAGAGAGCCCCGCCTCCCCCCCAGAAAAGGTTGGGGGGGGGGGTGCCTCTCCGACCCCAAATGTCCGTTACACCTATGCTCTGGAGGGAGAGTCAGAGTGCAGACCCCGAACCCCTCCAAGACCCCCCAACCTTGCCTCCCCCAAAATATTTCAATTTTATGCCAAAAATAGCATTTTCAGCCGTTTCTAATGCTACCCCACCCCAGGGTTGGGCGAGACCGAGATTTCACCGAGACCGAAACCGAGACCAGGGTATCGAGACCGAGACTGTCCAAGTCTCGGCTTTTGGGCGAGACCGAGACCGAGACTAGCAATTTTAAGCTTAAACTTAATTTCCTTCAGGTTTTGAGGCTTAGACCCAGTGTTAGGGGCTTTAACACATAAACATATATATATGGTTGCCGTACCTCGTCAGTTAATTTTCGTTACACTGATTTAAAAATTTCGCTGAAATTTGATGTTTTCAAAAAATTTCCGGCCTCGGTCCGAGACCGAGACGTGGGTGAGCGAGACCGAGACTCCCAACCATGCCCCACCCACCCCCACCCCCACACCTATATATGTTTTGACCCAAAAGTGCGAAAAATCGAAAATTTAAGATAGTAAGATTTTGGCAATTGTTATATACCTGTTGGAGGCCCCTTCCCCCAGTGCTTTTGCCCAGCGGGTTTCGTAGACTTTTCTGACTTAACTTTCTGGTTAATTCTGTATTTATTTAATAAGCTATGATGTATATATACTTTGATGTTTTCGTTGGGTTGGGGTCGTGGGTCCTGTCCTCCCCATTTTTCGGAAGTTCACTACTTTTGCCCGCACCCACTTGGCAGCCCCATGAGTGTGGAAAAATTGAGTTTTCGAGGTCAAATTAACAAATGTTTGCTCAATTTTAGCGAATTTATTGAGTTATGCGGTCATTGAGCTTAATTGCGTTTTTATCTTAAAAATGCTATATAATGTTTGCTAAAATTTAGGTATATATACATGTTGATACCTTTGGTTTGACCCCTTTCCGGAAGACACCCACTTCCCTTAAATAAAATGCCAATGCATATATATATATATATATATATATATATATATATATATATATATATATATATACTTTTAAAATTCTGTATGCATATATGTTATGGGTCCAGGTGCGTATACGTATATGTATAAAAAGATGTATATAATTTTAGATTAGTCTTGTGAAGCAGATATGGCTGCCGTTGCTGCAAATCCAGTTCAAGGACCCTCTTATCCTTTGGCCAGTCTTTATGTGGGCGATCTCCATCCTGAAGTGACTGAAGCCATGCTGTTTGAGAAGTTTTCATCAGCTGGTCCTGTTTTATCTATTCGCGTTTGCCGTGATGCCATAACGCGGCGATCTTTGGGCTATGCATACGTCAATTTTCAACAACCGGCTGATGGTATATGCTTTTTTGTCATAATATCAAAATCAAAACTTTATTTGGCCAAGACATTATATGTTACGTACAAAATAGTGCAGTGGTCAAAATGGTAACGCACAAGTATATATATATGTCTGTGTGCACCAAAACGCATTAAAATACAACTTACAATATAATATACACAGACAATCATGTCAGTAACAGTTTTGGTTACGCCATACGTACGAAACTCATAAATGCATAAGTAAACAAAGGTTATACGTACATATTGTGACCTATCACTCCAATTCATACTTTAAAAATGTACTTAGATCCACAGATCTATATAATGAGCTTTTTGTAAACAAATAAGCTGGGGGCGGTTATAATTTCCTGTTTCAAACTGTTCCAAACCGGTATTACTCTATTCGAAAAGAAATACTATCTACAATTAAGTCTTGCCTTACTACATTTCAATTTCAAAACATGCCCTCTCGTTCCAGCGTCAATGGCATACGAAAAAAACTTCGCTGAGTTTACGTATGTAGAATAATTGATAAATTATTTTGTAAATTTGTGTGAGATCAGCTTTTAGTCTACGGCCCTCCAAAGTTTCAAGCCCAGTTGATCTGAGGCGCTCTTCATAAGAATATTCTCGAATTCCTGGTATATATGTGTTTAGTCTTAGTGAAACGTCTTTGAACCGTTTCAATGTTGACAATGTATTTTTAGATGGGGCGGCCAGGCACATGAATTATACTCTAAGATCGGTCTGACATTACACAGTAAACATACAGCAACCAAAAAGCGAATTAGCAACCAAAACTTTCATATCACGACAATAGAACGATTTATATAAAAAGAATGGCAATTTTTTGGTATGCTTTTGCACAGATTTTGTCACAACAGCCCCTACATATGACACAGAGCCCCTAATATATGTAGGAGCTCTGTGTCGTTGCGGCTTATCTGTGTATATAATCAGTTCGTGTCATATCATAGGGTTTGCGGCAGTGACCTGGGCTTATTCTAGGGATTTTTTCTTGGGGGGGGCCCTCGGGGGGCGAGTCATTTTTGGGGGGGGGGCGAAAATTTTTCAAAATTTTTCTAAGAACATGCTAAAAATTGCGCTATTTTTATAGCAATCGCCAAAAATAAGCGGATTTAGTGCTTAAATAGGCAAAAATCGACTAAAAATCTTTGGCGAAGCCGGAAAATTTTTGAAAATTTGGCCTTCTGAGCGATTTTTTCAGGACAAAAGTTGGTACCAAAAGGGGCACCCACTTTTTGGGGGGGGGGAACGATTTTTTGGGGGGGGAGGGTGTTTATGGGGGGGCCCCCAGTAGAATAAGCCCAGGTGACCCCTATAATATGTGTGAAAAGTGGCTGGCGACAGTGTAAAATAAGCTGCGCAGAAGCTGCGCAAAATCCTGCGCAGATTTCATGCGCAAATTGTAGAGCACATCGAGTTTAGTATGTCTGGGAAGTTTCGGCCCCGTATCACTTACCGTTAAAAAGTTTCGCCCTGGACCGGTTATGGCGGCGAATGTTTTTTCCGGTTTCTCCTATTGTACATAATGTTTGCCGCTTTCACGTGAACTGCAGCGGTGGGCCAACCTAAAGGCTATAAGGTCTAGTAGTACCCTCTAAAGAATTTTAGAATCGCAACTTTTTCCCTCGTAGCTGCGCCGCAGCGGCGCCGCACAGTCGGCTCATAGTCAAAAGTGACCATTTTTGTGGTCGTCGCTCAGGTCGAACGTGAAGAGCTGGAGCTGATTTCTTTTTATATTCAGAAATTGCATATATTGAAGGAACTAAGGGTCTAGGTTGCGTTTCTCTATCACTTCCCTAGCGACCACAGTGGCCCGTCAAAAATGGCGAAAATTTGAAAAATAACCAATCGAAATTTCTCTCTATCTATTCAACTTTGAAAGCTCAAAACTTCCGTGCAATGGTTTGCTGGCACGGAGAATCGATTTCCGCAGTCAGTTTTTACCGTCAGACCCCCCGTTTACCGTAGATAAGTGGAACCAGCCCATCTTCCTGGGCTGGTTCCACTTATCTGTTGGGAGGGTCAAGTCGGAAACCGCTTCCTGGAGGTCCATAGCTTTATATACCTGGCCTCTGAAATCTTTGTCTGTAGGGGTTTTCTGGTGCGCCCAGCTCATTCCCGGTATCCATTTTGCCGTCCGACGTACTTATGTTGCTGGGTTGGTTCCAGTTTGCCGTTTGAAAGGTCAATCGGGTGGGGGGTCAAGTGGTCAAAAATAAAATTTTTCAAAAATGGTCAAATTTGGTGTCCAATGAAAGCCCCTAAGTGAGCTGAGCAACTTTTGACATAGAACTGCGTATCCAAAGTGGCTCTAGTGTGCTGTGGTGGGGTGGAGTGGGGACTTGGCGATTTTGGGTCAAAAATGCAATTTTTCAAAAGTGGTCATATTTGGTGTATATACGTATAGTCAATCGGGAAAAAGCCACGTCAAAATTTCGGGAAAAAAGCCACGACCGCTGTGGCCTAGCGGGTGAAGCTATTGCAGTAATATTTGGCGTATAGAATGGCGACCTCAATTAAGCCCACACCCCGATTTTTAGATTTTTAGCTCTCCTCTATAGTCAACAGCGGGGTCGACATTTTTTCGAAAACTTTGTTCCTGAAAAGGCGGGAAAACGGTAATGTTTCAAAAATTCATAACTTTAGTGTCAATACCGCTATCCGAATAATTTCTATTGCAATCAAGAGAGAACATGTCTGGTTTTGTCCTCATACTTTTTATACTCATACTTTTGTCCTCATACTCATACCATTTGTCTCTGGAGACTCTCTGGCAGGTGGGGCTTTTTTCCCCGATGATCTTGACCCATCGGGAAAAAAGCCAGTCGCTTGCGAGACCCATAGTGAGCAGTTTTTCTGGATTTCTGGCATGATAACTATTTTGAAAATAATCAGCAATTCAAGTTTTACAAAGCAATACCGTTTTTAGGTGGACAGACCCTGAAATGAGCAACTTTTGGACTAATATGTCACGTCAGCCGTTTTGACCGCTATACTCCACATTTCATCCTGAAACTGCCAGATTTGGCCAAAAAGAGCTTTGCGAATTCATTGTAAAACACTATTTTGTGGTTAGGATGAAACCTAGCCAGTTTATGCTGCAAACTAAAAAGTTCTATTTAATGCTTTACGAAGGCAATTTGCCTCGGTAAACAATAAATCTAGGGTAAATAAGCGACGCTGAACGCGTTGGAACACTCAGAATTGGTCTACGCCTTCAGGACATGCTTCGACCAAAGTGGCTTTTTTCCCGATGACTGGCTTTTTTCCCCGATTTTGGCTTTTTTCCCAGGAAATAAATCACAAAGTACTCTCTATTGCTACAGTCCAGAGAAGTCATTAATACATTAAAATAGTCTGTAGGGGTTGCCATTCTTCAAACTACATGAATTTTCCCATAATTCCAAAAAATGAGTTCTGCACGTCCAAAAGTTTGAAAAAATGGCATTTTTTCCCGATTGACTATATATAAAATGAAAGCCCGAAGCGAACGGAAGAAGTTTCGCCATGGAACCATCCACCAAAAGTTGCTGTGTCGGATTTATGCCTTTACTTTCTCAACCGGAATTTAAAGATATACATAGGCCCAACACACATATTATCCCATTTTATGCGGAGCATGTATATGTACTACTACTTGTATATGTTATATTATTATGTATATATTATCCAATGCCAATGAAACCAAATTTGATGTTTCTAAAAAATTTGCGGTCTCGCTTCGAGACCGAGACTTTTGGGCGGGCGAGATCGAGACCGGGTACTTTTGAGCGGACGAGACCTACACCGGGTACTTTTGGGCGGGCGAGACCGAGACAGAGGCTTTTGGGCGGGCGAGACCGAAACTGAGGCTCCCAGCCCTGATAACAGGTGCAATAGTTAGACTAGAACATATATACGCTACAGATAGGAACAGTGTCGCACGCGAGAATTTTTGCAAAGTTATTCTGATCATACCAATGTCGCAATTTTTCAGAAAAGTTTAAAGAAATTCGACACAATTTTTAAATTTTAACAAATTTGCCCTCCCGAAAAAATCCATGAAAAATATCCTGTGTACAGACGACGTAAAAGCTCTCTAAGACTTAGCCTAAGGACAATTAAAGTAGTCAATCCTTGGGAATCGGGAATTTACAGTCCGCTTAGAATAGTGGGGGGGCTCCAAATTTCGGTCATTTTTTCGACTTTCTCCGATCTAGTAGAGTTTTACATATTTTAGTCGAAACGGTATATTTTAAACGAGTTTTTAAAACTAAAGTCGTATGTCGTACGATTGTCGAGTAATTTCACCTCAATGTTGAGGTCTCATCTGTTAAACATAGGAAACTACAAATTTTAAACTGTCAAAAATTAATTAAAAAATTTCAAAGGCCTGAATTAAAATTCTAATTGGAACAAATCACAGTACTTATCCAGGCCTTTCTAATGATACCATACAAGGCTGGTTAGCATTGCCCATTTTCGAGATTTTTTGACGCTGGACCAAAAGTGAAACTTTTTTTAGTTTCCTATTTTCAACGCATGAGACCTCAACTTTGAGGTCAAATTACTCGAAAACCGTACGACTTTAGTTTTAAAAAACTCCTTCACATATACCGTTTCCACCAGAAAATATGTATAGTCAAGCGGGAAAAAACCCACTTTTTTTCTTGGACCAGAACTTTCGACTGGTTTGGGTTAGCACGACTTTGATACTATATTTAATTAGGGTTTGCCCTAAGCTTTCGAATGAGGTATAGTTTGTCTCTCTAGACCCTGCCGTTATGGAGAAATTAAAGTTTTCCGTGTCGGGAAAAAAAACCCAATGCGGGGAAAAAAACCCATCGGCGGGAAAAAAAACCCACCAGGATTTTTTGCTGGAAGCGTGCCAGAACAATTTTGACGGTGCCATTCGAAAGAGCGGGTTGTTTTTAGTAGGTCTACATCGAAAAATACCAACATTTTTGAAAAATTTCAGAAAAAATTGAATTTTGAAAATTTTGTATGTTTAACACGTAAACATAGGCAAATTTTGGAAATTTTTTAAAAGAGTTTATTTTTGGCAGTTTAAGCATCCTATCGTGTAGAAAACGTGTTTTTCCTGTATTTAGAGCCAAACTAGACCCATTTTAAGGCAAAAATAAGCATTTTTGGCCAAAATTGAAATTTTGGCTTGAAATGGCACCATGTCCGATTTAGACCCCCTGGACCACCCATAACAGAACGAACCCTGGTAAAGCCTATACCAACTTAATCTATAGGCTCTATTAAACAAATGTATGTATTAGTTTGACCTTTCCTGCTAACGGTTGGAAAAATATTCAATTTTGAAAAGTGGGTTTTTTCCCCGCCAACTCTAGGTCACCCCCAGGTCGCACCGGAGGGGTTAGAGCAGTGTGGCATATATCATCATGAAGCCCAACAGATGCCCTACACATACATACTATCCGCTTTGGTCTAGGTCTTTGCCAGTAGTTCAGGGTGGCCAGCCAAATTTTGCCAAATTTCGGCACTTGGACGGACCAAAATTTTCGAAAATTTCAAAGTCCCAAAAAATTTGCAGGGAAGCAGTGGGAACAACAATAATGCAGCCTCTAGGGTTATTTTTGACGCTCTTCAAGATAGGCTATTATAGCTCATACCGGTAAGCCCACACTGGAGGTGGGTTTTTTTTCCGCATATTAAAATGGGTTTTTCCCCGCTTGACTATATAATTTAGCGAGATCGGAGAAAGTGGAAAAAATGAAAAAATTTAATTACGTGTCTTGTCTTCTGTGTTCGTTTCTGATGCGATTATTCTTCAGCTTTGTCTCATTTGTTTCAGCTGAGAGAGCTTTGGATACGATGAATTTTGACACAATGCTTGGAAAGCCGATTCGTATCATGTGGAGTCATCGCGATCCGTCCTTGCGTCGTTCAGGAGTTGGAAACATCTTCATTAAAAATTTGGACAAGTCTATTGATAATAAAGCCATCTACGACACATTTTCAACTTTCGGCAATATCATGAGTTGCAAAGTACGTTACGACTGATAGAAGGACTGATTTGCTGGTATATTTTTAGGCAA
>JASAND010019073.1:0-25178 GCA_030248195.1 Trissonchulus latispiculum
ACAGCATTAAGACTTTCTTACGCTGTAAGTCTTACGCTTAAAGAGGAAGCTGGCAGCATGCAATTAAAGCTAAGCCTTTCTGGAGAAGTAGAGTTATTAGTATTAATTGATTATCATTAATTAATTAGTATTAATTAGCCTACTGTGCAGAGATGCAGGCAGGGAAAGAATCCAATTGGCAGGTTTCGTTTTATTCCATTTGAGCCTCTCTCGACGGTGGCAACCCTTTGTCCTGATGCTGTGTAATCTTCACATATTGATCAAATTTTTGGTAGCACTTCGTCGACCGCGTAAATATGTTTTTAGGAAAACTAGTGAAATTTTATTTTAAAATTAGAATCCACTTAGAATTAAAAAAGTTTCGTGCGACGTTATGGTTTGATTTGTTTATGTCAAAAGTGCTAGAAAACACAACACCGTCCCTTACTCCCTTCTAATAGTTTGTTCTAATATACGCATACGTCTTTGTAGCTTTAAACTTTAGTGCATAGTTTGTCCTTATTATTTTTGAATGCTTTATTATTTCTTATAGTGTTGCTGTTTGTTTTTTACAGTTCAAAGTTTACCTTGAAACTGGGAAGGAACTCGTCATGACAATACCCATTGTGATTGGTACCATTCCACTTCATTCCGCCCCTGTCAACTGGGCTCCAGAAAGTCTTCAGTCCCCCCGGCCCAGCGTCCCTCCTCTCCAGACTCAACCGTCCGCCCCGCCGCTGGAAGACTATCTTGGACGTAGGTTTACTGTTAGTTTTTCAGTTTATCGTCTGAAGAGTATTTACTGAATTACGTAATGTCACTCAAGAGTACATAATGATATGAGTATGACAAGCGTCTCACTCTATGGAATGAAAGCCAAAACTATACTCGGCTGACCCATCCCCACAAATTGACCTCCCTCTTTCACCGCCCCTATATGGGTACAGCGTCCAAACGGGGGTCGCTCACTGCTTTGTATACTTATGTGGCCCAATTTGGGGAGGGGTCTAAGCGTGTATGTTTAACACTCACATGTAGAAAATATACTAAGCCAGTGAGCGACCTCCGTTTGGAACTACAATACCCATAAAGGGGCGGTGTGAGGGGGGTTCAATTTGTGTAGGGGAGGTGTGCCGAAGCGAAAATAGCATAGTTTTGGCCTTCACTGCATAGAGTGTGACGTTGTCATACTCTTTCATTATGTACTCAAGTGAATTTGTTTGTTAAGGAAGCAAGGGTGGCCAGTTGAATATGGTTTGTTCAAATCCTAGTTTTCAGAATTTTATCCAGAGCGGATCTCGACTTTGCACCCATTCATGCTACTTACGTACTTATAAATCCGTATATAAATTGCGTAATTGTTATATTTTTAGCACCTCCCAGCTATGAAGAGTGTGCGTTTATGGATCCGAACGATATTCGCGATTCGGATGATGATCAGCACACTGTGGGAGATCGAACCTACCGTCCTCGATATCCCCTGTATCCGACACTGCCTCGAATGAGCCGAACTGGCGAACGCTCCCCACTGCCGACGCCTGACTAAGGCAGCAAGAAGACTTCTACTTCTACTACTACGTATTAACTGAAGTTTTACGAATGAAACGAGATGACTTAAATATTTTTCTGTGACTGTTTGCAAACTGTCCTTGTTTTGCGTTTGGATCATTGACTGACAACAGTGAAAGCTGTGTTTAACAATACAGTACATTTTTGTATGATATAATCATTGAAACTGCCTAAGGCATACCTGCTTTTTGTGTTAATGTTTGTTTTTGGCCTTTAAGTAGTCTTTTATTTGAAGCAAAGTAAGGTGGATATGATAAAAACTGTTTCATAGTACACGTTGACATTTGTAAAATCTCCTCCTAAAGTAAAATCTCCTCCTAAAGTCCTCTCCATTTGTAAAATTGCTGTTTAAATCAGTTTTACAAATCCATTCTGTTTATCTGCATGCCTAAATCTGTGGTCGTGTTCTTGGTTGCCAAGAGTTTGAAAAATTGAAGTGAGTTTTCCGCTCATATATTTTATTTTGTGTAGTGGGAAATTCTTCAACTTGGTTGCTGTTTTCATCCTAGCTTAATTCTGTTGTTATGTATTTGTAATTGTGACTTTTCATTATTGGACAAATCAATGGTACATTACATTTCTTGTGTAATCGTATATTAAAGACAATTGGTTTTAATTTTAAACAAAACATGTAGTGTGTATAGGCTCGAGCATAAGCTCCTTAAAAATGCAGTGTCGTCATTGCATAGACAAATTAAGCTCACAGTATTGATCCTGAATTTACAGTTTTAAAAATTTAGATTAATGTAACTTGAATGAATTAAATTAATGTATCTCTGAATTAATCATTTCTTGACCGTGTACTTGTCTGTCGGTGATTCAGTTAGTAGAATCTATCTGAATGTTTTCATTTATGGACGGCTCTTCTGACAGAGAAAATGTGAGTAGGGGAGCGCCCAAATGTCTGGAAGCCGATTCAGGTGGAACTGCAAGATTTGCTCTGGCAGTTCGAGGGCTGCAAAAGCGACTAGAATCCAGGAATGGTCGTGCGGAGGAATGTATCAGGGAAGAGCGATGAGGCGGTGAGGTCTCCATCGTCTGAAGGCAGCTACTGCAACGGCACGCACTCAGCTTTTGTATCAAGACTGATCGTAGGATACTTTTCTTGATGGCGCTTCTGAAAATAGCACAGGATGTTAACCGCAGGCTAATGAAGATTTAATAAACTGAAGAAGCTATGTCTGTCTGTTCTTGGCCTCTCCGCCCGCAATCTACATGGAGGTCAACCTCGGCAGGTATATACTTAGCGGATGCAGCAGCCAGATCAAATGACCCAAAAGGAAGCTATACGCAAAACGTCTAACGTTCATAACGTCTACCGACGAAATGTAATTTCAGAACAGAAATGTATTTCAGTCACAATGTTCACTGTCCTAAAGATGGGTATTGTTTACACACGCGGTCTTTAAATATGCAAATTAGTTTAACTGCTATATATACTGCTGTCTCGCACAATGTTACTAGTATTTCAACCAAACTTCCAAAGGTCCGAGAAGGAAGAGGACAGTGAACATTGTGACTGAAATACATTTCTGTTCAGAAATTACATTTCATGTCACTTCTGTTCACTGTCCTAAAGATGGGAGTTCAAATAACTCGGACCTGTCGCGGTTAAAAATGAAAAACATCACAAAATTCACTTTATTTCAAAGGCAAAACAACGCTTAAACAGACAACAACAGCGTTGCGCCAAAATAGATCCAACATTTTGCCTTCACATCTCTGCACTCTGTTCGTCGCCATGATCGGACAGATCCAACAGAATGTTCTGAAAGTCCTCCTCGGGGAAAGGTATATGGTAGCTCCTAAAAAAGGTATCAGCAGAAGACCAATTGGCAGAACGCATAATCGAAGACAACGATAGACCTTTCGTGAAGGCGTAGCTAGTGGCCACACTACGAATCGTGTGCGCATTTGTCGCACCACCCGTGGCAAACTGAGAGATAGAACTACTCAACCACTTTGAAATTACGTGTGCCGAGGCGGCCTTATGTGGAGGACTTGGAGTCACGAAAAACGACTCAGCAGTTCGGATCCCCTTAGTGTGGTCTATATAAGACAAGACGTGAGCGTATGGGTCTAGCGTCGGTCGCGAAGGATGCGCATAGACATAGTAATTGTTTTTAAGATCAGAATTGGTAGCTCTAGCCCCTTTGGGCAAAGTGGCCAAAGTAAACAGGATCTTGTCATCATGAATGTGGATGAAACCGTTAGCGATGCTAAGCTTTGCAAGAGTTTCACAACGACCCGCAAATAGGAGAGCTAACAAACAAGAAGTGCGAATAGTCAGGTTGTAGATGGATAAACTGCATAGTTCACCCAAACTGTGTAAAAAGTCACAAAGTTGGGACACCCTCCAAGCAGGGTAAATGCGACGAGTAGGCGGACGTTGGTTGACGGCAGCAGCCAAAAATGTGCGAATAAGACTGTGTCCGCTGAGGCGATAGCCAAGGTGATGCTCAAGGTGGTGAGAGAGAGCACTAACGTGAACTCGTATAGTACCAACAGATACTCCCGCAGTAAAACGGGAATAGAGGTATGAGACAAGTTGGGACATAGACGGAGTATAAACTTCAATTTGGTTCGAAGAACAATACTCCGACCAGCACTGCCAAACCGCGTCGTACCGCGAATGAGTGTTAGGTTTCTTGGAATGATGCATGAAACTTACTAAGTCTTCCGACAGGCCTAATTGGTGCAATGCTGTGGAGAAACCAGGAACACACCGAGCATCCAGCGAGATTTGAGATCCACCGATTCTCCCGTCGGATGGTCCTGGCGAACAAAATCTGAAAAAGGCAGAAAAAATGAATCACGGATAGGAACACGAAGTAAGGATGGAAACCATATCTGCGAAGGCCAATATGGACAAACCAATATAACAGACGATGTAGACGAAGCTAACTTAGCCAGAACTTGTGGTAGAAGAGAAACAGGAGGAAAAGCGTAAGCTAGGCAGTACTGTGACCAGTCCTGCAGCAGCGCGTCAGTGCCCAATGATGTTGGATCATAGTCCCACGAAAAAAACTCAGGGACGCAGGCGTTAGAGGGTGAAGCGAACAAGTCAATCTCGGGGACCCCGAGACGATGAAAGACTAAAGAGCGGCCCTTCATAGACAAACACCACTCGATGCTGCTAGACTTCCCCCTAGATAAGCGATCGGCATCAAAGTTGCTTGAAGAAGGAATATAAGTAAAAAATGGCCTCACGTCGAGACGGAGCAGCTTTTCCCAAATTTTGACGGCTAAAGTACAAAGGTGCTTAGATTTAGTCCCACCCTTGCACGTCATATAGCGTGCTGCGGTGCTGTTGTCCATGTGGAAAAGTATAGCTTTGTGAGCAATTTGAGAAGTAAAATTGTAATCACGGAGAACCTCCCATAGCACGCGTAATTCCTTATAATTGATGTGCTTATCTTTCAAGCCAGCTGCCCAGGAACCAGACCAAGACATGTTACCGTAAAGAACACCCCAAGAATGTGATGAAGAATCAGTAAAGACATTACCTTGTATCTTGGGGCCTATCAGGCTGGATTGTGGCTTGGCTAAGAGGCCATGCCAACGAGACATTTCTGTCTTCACCGAAGGAGGCAATCGGACCATCTTGTTGTAGGCGTGATGATGGCGACGGGCAGGCAGAGAGTGATTGACAAAATGCTGAAGTTCTCTATAAAAAAGAGGAGCAACGTTAATTGCAAGAGTAGAGCTAGACATTGAACTAAGTAAACTAGCCAGCTGGCGAATGCGAACCATAGGAGCAACAGTCACCGAATTTAGAATAGACAAGAGTCGAGTTATTCTCTGGGGCGACAGAGCGATACACATATGAGCAGAATCCCAGACAAAACCGAGATGTTGAATGGACTGACGGGGCTGCAGCTCCGATTTGCTGATGTTAACGATAAACCCGAGAGAAAGAAGGATAAAGATGGCGCGTTGCGTATGGTCAACGCACTGTTCAGGCGAAGAAGCCAAGATCAAAATATCATCCAAGTAAATAGCTACCCGTATCCCTAGTGACCGTAAAAAACTAATAGGGACCTTCATCAGCTTTGTAAAAATACGAGGTGCAGAAGACAAGCCAAACGGCAAGGCGCAGTAGCGATATGCCTTGTTTCGGTAACGAAACCCCAAAAATTTTTGCGAAGTAAAGTGGATGGGAATATGAGGGTAGGCATCCTTTATGTCAATGGAAGTAAACCAATCGTCAGGTCTAATCATACTCCGAATTTGATTTGGAGTTTCCATCTTGAATTTGCGATAAACAACAAAGGTGTTAAGGGGTTTCAAATTTAAGATGACGCGCCAGTCCCCAGTCTTTTTCGGAATTAGGAATACCTTAGAGATTGCCTTTAATTGTGAAAGGGGAGTGGGAATTATTATTCCTTTTTTAAGCAGACTGTCACGTTCCAACTCGAAAGCGCCTTGCTGAGAGGCGTTAGTAAAGGTAGTGACACGGTCTAAGCCGATAGTAGGGCGTGAGGAAAACTCAATTTTATAACCAGCAACAATAGTCAAAATAAGAGAATTAGTGGTGAGCAACTTCCAATTAGAAAGGAAGTGTTGCAACCTACCGGCAACCGGGAAAACACCAAGTTGCCAACAATGATTATTGACACCAGCATCGGTAACGGTGACTGGTAATTGCGAAAGACTGCCTGAAGTAAAATTATGAAGTGACGAGAAACAACATACCTGAGACAAGGCGTCATCAAGCTGAAGAAGGGGCTGCGGTGGACGCCCCACGGCGACCGCCGCGACCCGATCTGAACGGCCGTCCGCGCTGGGCTTGCCCAAAGCGGAACCAGGCGGCGCTGAATCCAAAGACTCCTTAACCACCACCTTCCTGCGGAGATCTCGGGGCAAAGTGCCTAAGGCATTACTGGCCCGGCGGGCCGAAATTCGTCTGTAGGCCGAACCCAAAACCTGAAGAATTGAGTCCATAGACTTCAGAAAGAACTCCGCATCGAAGCGGACAGACCGCTTAGATGCGTTAGAGCTGCGAGCGCGTCTGCGCCTGCGACGTCGTTCAACCCGCCGAGCAGCCGCACCAGCAAATGCTGCGACCCCGGCCGCCGCAGCACAGACGTCGGACTGTAGGCACTTGAAGCGCTCTTCGTCAGATCTGCGTTCGGACGAGAATAGATGCCGATGAGCCGCTTCAATCTCTGGTGGAGAGAAGAGCGACTGCGCAGGCTCGTCGACCCGTAAACGTTGATAGGCAGAATCCTCGTCCCGCTTCAGGGTAAGCTTGCAGGACTCCTGCCAACGGTTCTGAGCCCACGAGGACACAGAAAGGGCAGGCCGTTGACTGCCCTTGCTTTTGACCAAGGCGTCCAAAGGGGACACGTGAGTTGGCTGAGGCAAGGGATTATCAGAGCCCGAGAGGCGAACCCGGGGCCTGCTTTCCGCCGAAGACTGGCCTGATGAAACAGACTCAACACTTTCAGCCGGACCGGGAGAAGGCGACCGGTCGACAGACCGGGACTGGCTACCCTGGTCGGCAGACCGCTCTGAGTCGGGAGTCCTCCGCAGGGACGGCGATCGACTGCGGCGTCGACTGTGGCTTACACTGGAGGACTCTGGAGACCGCCCGGAAACAGAACTTCGAGAAGTCTGAGATCCGGCTGAGCTACGTCTAGAGCGGGGCATTATGAGCGAGACACAAAGTTAAAACTAACCGCGGTGAAAACAAAAACTAGTAACATTGTGCGAGACAGCAGTATATATAGCAGTTAAACTAATTTGCATATTTAAAGACCGCGTGTGTAAACAATACCCATCTTTAGGACAGTGAACAGAAGTGACATGAAACGTCTAACGACGAAACGTTTACTGACAAAACGTCTAAATTTTTCAAAATTGTGTGGCTCGTTCAAAACGTCTAAAATCGTTTTCTAAAGAACGCAAACCAGATTTGCTGTATTTTAAAATAAACCTATTTTAAAACCATATTAAATTAAACTCTAGTCTATTGTTTTATTTAAAATTAAAATTTACAATAAGTTAAATTCTAAAACTGCTTTTCAAAATTTTAGAACTTCAGTTCAGATTTAAAATTAAATTAAAATTTCGATGGAAACTGTAAAGTTTTAGTCCAACTTGTGTTTGCCAGATTATGAATTTCATGTCGATTTTGGGCCAAAGGGACCCTTAGGAAACTTGACCTTGATGCACACTGACCCAAAGGGAATACAAAATTTGTGACCCAACACTAATAATACCGACCCAAACATCCCATGACCCAATTTTGACTAATTATATACTGTCAAATCACGTATATACTGAAAACGAAGAAAAACTTAATACAAACAAATTTCACAAGTTTTCAAAAATAACAAGTGCAACGTATAAGGAATTAAAATCAGCTAAAGTTGGGAAGTTTAGACGCTTTGAACGTGTGACACAATTTTGAAAAATTTAGACGTTCTGTCAGTAGACGTTTCGTCGTTAGACGTTTCGTCGGTAGACGTTATGAAGGTTAGACGTTTTGATAGGGAACCGCTATGGCTATGTCAATCAAAAGATTTTATAGCGTTTAACTTCTGGTAGCTTCTGTAACTTATTTTTGCAGTAAAGATTTCTGCGGATTCGATCCGCTACTATGTTGGATGTACGTTGCTTTTTGAAATTATTTAAGAACATAAATTAACAGTTTGATTTCGCGCCTTCTCTTTAACCTTCTCCACTTGGTTTTGCTTAAAACTCCAACTTAATTTCCTTTGCTCTCTCGAACTGTTTTGTATCCTGCTCTAAAATTACGATCTCGTTCCCTAAATCGATCTCATTGGAAGCTTTTGATCTCCGACTGAATGATCTCATCTCCGAAGACCAATCATGCAGATATCTCAAGCGTTTACAATCATTGTTATTCCAAAGTTTCACTTTGTATTGCTGCTCCCAAATGATCTCAAAGACATTCGATCATCTTTGAAGGATCCTCTACACAATATGACCTCATACCTCAGCACGTCATTTGGCATACTTGAACACGCAACTTCTGTTCACGATTTGTTGGGAATCCGTTTCAAACAAACGGCTAAACGCTAAGTTTTTTCTTATTTCATTGTCACTTGTGTGTGGGAAATATCTATAATTAGTTTTCCACTAAGGCATACATAAAATGAATAGCACTGCACTGGACAGCAGACTTGGTGTAGTTTAGCGGCAGAGACAGAGGGAGAGAGCAGTTTTTGGGCCTCTAAAATTAATTGTTAAAAATACGAGATGCTCATATTGAAGCTAGAATATTTATGTCAAAACTACTGTATTTGTATAGAAATTTGTGTGAAGCAAAGCCAGTCTGCTGACGTTTTAACGCTTAGGCAGCATTCCAAACTGGCAATTCTTTCGTACATTTTGAATTTTAGTGCTCATTGCAGACCGCAATTTTTCTTACTATCCTATCTAAGTGCTCGTCCACACCTTCATTCCCTTTCTGCACTTCTGCAGCCTCTGTTTTTTCCCTTTCTTGCCTAACGAGCAGGCATTCTGGTTTTCCGCCTACTTAGTTGCTATTGCCAAGCGGGGGGCAACTGCATTCGGTGGAACGAATCTAGCTGCCTTGGGAGTGACTGAAATAACCGTACGGTAGCTTGCTCGGGGATCACGTTTTCTGTCCGTGATCTTCTTCTCTCCGCCTCTTGACTGCGGTCTGCGGGGAGGACCATTTGCGGGCCACTAGGTGTGCCTAACAATGGTGGGCCAGAAGCAAAAAAATAAAGATTTCTGCTTCCATGTGCCCAAACATTTTATTGGTTCCCATCCCGAAATTTTAATTTCAAGTCTAACAAGTAATATCCGACCGAATCGGGCAGACAGTGTGATCTAAACGTTTAAGGAGGTGATTCCCTTTGGTCACATAAAGTTTGCATCATTATTACTCATTCATTACTTGGAGTTATGAAGCCATTTTCATATCAAAATGTAGCTTGACATTTTCTCTTTTTAATGCATGGCACGAAACTAATGTTTGCCTTATAAAATATTTTTAACATATTTTAGAAGAAGTAAAATTTTCCAGAATTTTTGCAGACTCAAGTAAATTTTTTCGCGAGACATCGGTTATATCATTCGATACCTCCATCAAATAGCTGGGGACGATTTTTTATTTATTGTGAAATCGCTCTTCGTTATAGAGAAATAAGCTGAAACGTGTACGTAACCTGTATTTTGCCTACTTTTTCCAAATTTGTCAAGCGATTACTTTAGCTAGAAAGCAGCAATCGGGGCAACTGAAAAATCGTCCCTGGGTATATTTGTGCAGAACACATTTGTTCAGTAGCAGCCCTCCAGCTTGCATGGTGAATGCTCCACAATCTTTGGAAAAAAATTGGTCGTGTTTTTGCAAAAACTACATTTTTATGTTAGCACCCTACAGGATAGCAGTTGGAAGACGATCATGTGTCGGATAATTTGTCCCTGTGAGACCTTCAGATCAACGCCCTTAGTTTGATTTTACGGCTTGCGTAGTTCAAGAAATGTTGGATTATTTGATTCCTGCAAAAATGACAAGTTTTCGAAGCCAAAACAAGAAAATCGGCTATATCTCACGGTAGAGAAAAGCTAGAAACTTGCTTTAAAAAGCAAAACTGTGAAGCTCAATGAGATCTTTCGAATGAATATAGTCATACATAACTGTATAGCAGCTGCCAAACGTTCAGAAATTGGGAAAAACCACTCTGACCGGAAATTTCGAATTTTTGAATCGAGATTGCGCGGAGGGTGTTAGAACGCTAAAAGAACTTATTTCGGAAAGTTTCATCAAATTTCAACTTAGTTTACGCCGCCAAACAACAATATGTGCCCAAAAGGAATCACCACCTTAAACGAACAAAGACACTCGTGTGAAATATGTTCCTGAGAAATTACTTGGATGTTTAGGAATATCTCCAACGTTAAAGATACCTAAATTCGCGCATGCGCAAATAGCACAGTGGCTGCAACACTGCATGGAGGCCGAACAGCAGGCGCATAATCAGTCGTACCACCATCCTACGATGATGAGTACTCCAATAGGTCAACCTCATCTGGTGCAGGACTTGCATGGATGTGAAGGTGACCAGATAAAGGAGATAAACCACGATCACTGATCCGATAACCAGGGCATATTTGTAGCGACGGATCATTTGCTTCTTCCATTGTCTATCCTCGATATTGTGTGAAACTGCCTGGAAAAAGCATCTTCTACTTAAACATATCACTTAATATTCTGAACCTCCTACGAGGTGTTTAACTTTTGAAAGGGATGAAGATAGCTTTGAGAATAGAGACTTGATTTTGCCTGCCGCTACCAACAGGAGGGAGGGTCCGAAATTTTGGCCTTCCCAAACGGGGAACGATTATACTTTCTGGTCGCAACAAATTGCTTTATGCAAAACTAAAAAGAAGATCAGTCTAGCTCTTCATTAAGTTAGGTACTTTAAGATTAAGTTACTCCTCATTTCTTTAAGTATTAGGTAATTAGATATTATGAATCATTGATAGAATTTCTGGCAGATACGAATGATCGACTACACCGTCGTGTTCGTGTGGAGCTTTGACCAAAGCTGGTGACTTGGTTGTATGTAAGTAGTGGACCACAGAGAAGCCTAAGCACGATACCAACCGAGTCATTGAAACCCAAGAGAGAGAGACAGGACTACAGGAGAAGCTTAAAGATTCAGCTTCCGGATTGAAATAAAAAATTGGCCGGCATAACATCTCTCCCGGGATTTTCTAAACCCCGCGGCTTCTCTGACAATATACCTCAAACATACGTGCTTTCAAAAATTGCACTTGCGAACCTCAACAGACGTTAAACTGGGCCGAGAATGCTTTCTTGCTTCTTTTAGCAGCTTCAATTCGTTCTCTTGCAATCTTTTTACCGTGCGGAAAAACGACGCAAAGCAAATCAGGATAACTGCCATACAGCCAAAGCAGAAAATCAGTAGTACTATTGTGAACACTTGTTGAATGTTCAGCTGACCAGTGTCCGTTCTTTTCAGTTTGTCCTAAAATAAAATAAACAAATTCTTCAAGGTTAGGGAATTCGGTTTTCAGCTCAGGACCTTCTTTTTGCGCATCGGACTAAAGTGTTTATTTCGCACCAAAGGCTTCTTTACATTGTACGTAAAGTAGTTTCAGGGGAAAACAGCCAACTGCACTGTTTTGCAGACCGCTTCTCCCACTAATACCATCTCAGGGCTAAGCCATCCCTTCCTCTCCTCGTTCTGCAGCTTTCTCCCTAATCTTACCGAAGCTTTCCAAAAGTGGAATTCAGCCGTCATAGATGCTCCGGGGGCGACAGTGGTCTTGCTTGCTTTGCTTAAGAATCATGTTTCTACCCGTGACCTTCGTCATTCCGCCTCTTGACTACGGTCTGCGGGAAACACCGCTACGAGTCACGTCGTGCGCTTAGATAGTAGTGTTGTTGACCGGCCGAAATTTTCGTCGGCCGGCCGTTCCCGGCCGGCCGACCTTCTGAAGACGGCCGGCCGGCCGGCCGAAAACGGCTGTTCGGCCGACGGCCCGGTCGGCCAGAAACGGCCGGCCGGCCGGCCGTTCGACGGCCGAACCGGACAAAAACGGCCGGCTGACGAATCAAAGACTAAAAATGGCCGACGGGCTGACCCATGAGTGCCAGAACAAGAAATCAAGATATAAAAATGCATCAGCACGATTTAAAAGCAATTTCCTAAGAAAATTTTGATAAACCGCTGAAATATAAGAACGGCCGGCCGGCTGGCCGTTTACCGGCCGTTCAACGGCCGGCTGGCCGGCCTGAAACGGCCCACCGGCCGGCCGGCCAGGCGGCCGTCCGGCCGAGTGCACCTCTTGGCCGGCCGTTCAACGGCCGACCGGTCAACAACACTATTAGATAGTGAGTGAGCTTGCATGATGCTAGCAGTCAGTACTCGCTTGTAACTGGAGTTTTTACGAAAGCGCCTCCTTTGGAGGCTGATCTCAACGGTTCCGTGACCCGGTTCCTTGTTGCAATCTTTTTGATGGCGAAATGAATTGTATGAGGTAATGGTGATTTCTCCAAACTGGAATTTATTGAACAGAATTGGTAAAACCTCTATAATGAAATGACTGTAAAGAACCTAATCTAATTTTCATTCTACCAAAGGGCTTATTTACCTCCTTTAAATTATCATCAGGATTGTTGGAGGTAGAGTTGGCTGGTACCAAAATTGTATGTTGCATAGTCGAAGCCGCTTCCGCAACCACGAATGTGAGACTTATCAGCCATGTAAATCCTGAAA
Organism: Trissonchulus latispiculum; assembly: GCA_030248195.1. Lineage (NCBI taxonomy): Eukaryota > Metazoa > Nematoda > Enoplea > Enoplida > Ironidae > Trissonchulus > Trissonchulus latispiculum. Next base: position 12,795 of record JASAND010019073.1, read on the forward strand.
TGAAACGTTACTAATAGTATATACTTAGTCTATATGTACATACATCCTGTATTGTGATTTTCTTCTTATCATCATCATTATTAGCTTAACTTAAAAATTGGTATATGCGTAGCCACCCAGCTATATAACACTGAAGATGCATTCATAGTCGCGAACGCATAGAGACGCGCGTCGAAACCTTAGATTCTAGCATGCCGTTTTAACCGTTTAACACGTTCAGCACTACTGACCCACCGGCGGGTCAGCCCGATTCCTACTGACAGACTGCTGACCCACCGGTGGGTCAGGTTAGCATGTAGTTTACAGAGAAGAAAAATTTTTTAGTCTGCGAAGCAAAACATTCATGCGGCTTTTAGTGTACAGGAAAGGCAAAATTTCGCAAAATTGCACCATAAGAGGGAATTATGCCTGCATTGTTTATACTTTTGTTTGTGAATGTGTATATACTAAAATAATATTAGTCTATGAAGTAATTAACCAAAAATGGTATTAGTAGTGAACCTAATCGTACCATATTCATGCTCACGGACGCATGCAGACGCTTACATGCGCTCGTAAACCCGCGTCTAAGCGCGTCTGCTGGCGACAGGAACTATGAATGCAGCATGAAGGCCAAAACTTCAACAAGTCAACAACTACTTACACTCAGGACTACAACTACGACAAAGGAGTTTTACCCACCAATAGCAATCAAAACTCGTCGTTTAGTGATATACTTATGATAGTGTAATGGATACTGTATGAAGAGGTATTCATTCAGTGTCACCATCAATAGATTTAGGATGATCGCAAGACTGCAGAACTGTAGAATTAAGAGGGCAATTTGATCCACTTTCATGAATGTCAGCCGAAGAGACAGACTTTTGACTTCCGGTTTCAAAATTCGAACAGACATTGTTATCAGACAGAGTCCTCGAATTGTGTCGAGTAGGGCGAAATTGGTGACAAATACGTAAAAAATGTGACGTAAAAGTATACGGAAATGATCGCATAGAAAGATTAATGTGGTTACATTCAGTAGAATTGCCAACGAGCCAAATACTGCATAGGCAATGTAAAATTTCAGGGCAATATCGTTTATGGCAAGTCTGAATGCATGGCTCTCGTTGAACATTTTTACCAAACTGTGGAACTGTTTCATGTGTTCGTCGGTGCCTGGTCCATTTTTGAAACTAGAGTTTCTGAACATTTCCAGAAATGGCAAATACTCCATGACTGAAAGGCTATAAAGAAAACCCCTGCATTCATTCAAAATAACTAACAGAAGAAGTTAAACTGAGATAACGATTATAATTGGTGGGGGGACTATGAGGCATGAGGAACCGAAAATTTTGACATTGAGTTCTCTGAAAAGAAGAATGAAATGCAAACACATGAGTGATTCATTTTTTGACTGAGCTTGTTACCAGCTTAGAATAATAAGCGTTCAGGTTTCCTATACCTGTTCATTTTGTGTTAGAGTAGCTTACTAATTGATCTTGATCAGAGCAAGCAAGTGAAGCGAACCTTCGGCTGTCCGTCTCTCAAAGGACCTACCATCACTCCTTTAGTCCGTCCTGTACTTTTAATGACAACTGTATATAATATATGACAGACAAAGAAAGAGGACTTATCTGATGAGGGTTTTGTCAGAGTTAGCCTCAACTAGTTGCAAACGAACGCATGGGCAAAAACTACAGTTAAACGTGAAAGTACCTTAATGTCTACTACATTTCCTAAGGAGTTGACGTTGGGTTTTGCTTTTGCTTTTAACTAATAAAACGAATGAATGTGTTAGGTAATAAAATAAGTCATCTTTCTATCTTGCGCATATTCAATCTATTAATAGCTGAAATTAATCCACCAGAAATCGTCCAGAAATATAATTTTTGCATCAAACATTTAACTACCTGAATATCACGATTCAAGTATGTATGTCTAATACCAAAGCCATCTGCTACAATTATGCTAATCTGAAATATTTATGTAGATTTACACCTAACTAGAAATTTATAATTTTCGAATCAATAAATCTGCAGAATCAATGTGCGGACACAATATGGTGCTGAACTTGAAATTGGTTCCTTTTTGACGACTGAAAGGTAGTTGCATAATGAGGTGAGGCCAAGGTAGCTTCCAGATTGTTTGGTATGCTATGAGTAAAAAAAGCTGAAAGTAGCTCGCGAATATGAGTATGTAATAGATTGATGCTGAAAATCCTGTTCATCATTTAATCTATTAGCTATACTTACTATACGAATATAATAATAATATCTGGCTATATATAAGCATCAGAACTGCACAAAGGAAAATATGACTTTCAAGCGGAAGTTAAAGCAATTGGTAGAATTCTGTTATAAAACAGTATACGCATCGCTGAAATGCATTCCATTCAAAACAATAGATCTACACTTGATTTAATTATAATCTACAAATTATAGAATTTAATCTTATTCTACTTTGACTTAGGTGAGGTGAGGTAAGGGCAGGTCGTCTTGCTAGAACTTTTCCTTCCAGGGGCCAATTGCATAAAAATCTACTAGTTGCGGAATTCGCACTGCTCCCTGGACTAGAACTGAGAATAATTTATGTGATTTAGTAACTACAGTTTATCCAGTGTGACAGCAAACAGTGAAAGTTCAAGAAAAAAGAATAAGAAAAGACAAAGGAAAAGGAAAAGAAACAGACCAAGATGCTGTGGGAAGCGAAACTTAAAACAACATTTATGCGGACTTCACTTTGAGGTGAAAAACTCAACAACCGTAAGATTTGTTACTTTAGTTTTAAAATCTCTTTCAAATATACCGCTTGGACAATAAAGTGTGTAATCGGAGAAAATAAAAATGACCAAAACAAAGAACCCCTTAAGCTTGCTGGTAATTTCGTTTTGAAATTGTATTTCTTGCTAAGGCGGTCAACGTTTTGCCATTCTAACCAAATTAATCTAAGAAAGAAAATTAGCGGAAAAATTTGCTGGAATAATATATATGGCATAGAGGCTACCCAGAATGGCGATTTCGTGGGCTTTTCTATTCTGGTGCATATTGCTTTAAGTCTTCAATTGGGCGGGCTGTATAGTTTTCTACTATTTCACTGAAAATCAGGACGCCAGCTTCACTCAGTCGACTAGCACAACTTTGGTTGCCCAATTAGTGGCTATGGCTTTCCCGAAGTAAACCAATACAGTACATTAAGTACAATAGTACAATAAGCCAGTACGTCAGTTGTCAGTTCTGTTTCAGGATCTTGTTTTCTGATCGTGGTCTTCGTCTACTCTCATCCTCTAATCCTATCGAGCAGTGACATGAATTTGAATTTGAATAAACAGATCTCACAAGAATCTGATAAAGTGTCCGAGCATGTTGAGCTACTTTTGAACTCTGAGGATCGCATATAAGTCGTATTATATGGCAAAAACTCTTTTGGGTATTATTAGGTTTTTCTTGATAAAGGTATTAGGGCAATTATACTTTATGACATAACTTGTGGTGTAGCAGTTATTTAAAGGCACAGCTTCGTTAAGGCATGAGTTTTGAGTAGCAGCTACAGCAGCCTCCTAGAGAACCCGAATAGTCAGCCAGCTACAAATAAAAAACGGTTTGTACCATTTGTACCTGTTAACATTCTTCTGCTTTGTATGTTGTCAGGTTCCCAATTGTGTTAGCGCATGAAGAGAATATAATTTGGGAAATAGGTGAAAAGTTGCTACGAGACGATAACAACAAGTTGAGCTATTCTTACTCGGAGTCTGAGATTGAGAAAAGGTAGGACTTAAATATAAGTTGGTTTCCATTTGTGTACAGTTGGATGACACTTAAGTTCGGCTAAACTTGTGCACTTAGAAGCCAACAAAACTTGGGCCAGACCGCAAGGTCTAGCTCTAGCCTCAACTCATTTAACACTATAATAGTGGAAAATTATCCATGCCAGCTGAATTTTCTTCTAAAGAAGTGCCAGCTGCTAGCATACAAAAATTTAAAGGATTTTTGCTCGGGCTGATACCTTCACCCGGGAACTCCTTATATCCGAGTTAAAAGGTCCCTTTGCCGACCAAAACGGAAAAACAGAGGACGGAAATTGAGATATATATCAAGGTTAGATGGTCAAAGCAAAGTTAGGTTGCTTTTACAGGTCCGTTTCGTTCCAAGCTGAGATATGCTGATCTATAGCCGAGTTATGCTTCTACGAAGCAGCGATGAAGTAGATGAATGAAGAAACAAAAGGAAAAATTAGTGAGGTTAACGTTGAATCTTTAAACTAAAACTATTTTTAGTTTTAAAATCTCAGACAGAGATTCTACTAACAAGAATAGACAACGGAGCACATATTTGCTGCTCCTCAACGTTTGGGTGATGTGATCTCTAAGCAATATATAATCAATAAGATGCAGAACCATGCCCCCATCCCCGTGGAGTTGTAGCACAAGCCTATCAGACTTCAGGGAGCACGTGTTTACTATTGAAATTTGACTTGACTAGCTAACACGTGTCCTTTCCGTTCCGTCAGACGGCCATTGGTTTCAGGAGAACAACTTAACATGAATAGACAAGCAATAATTAGACTGCTTTAATCAATTTATTTTGTGAAATGCTGATTTACAGTCATCAAACCCAGAAATACTGGCGTAACATTATAGAAGTCCCAACCCTCAACCTCACCAGCAGAGTGGTATTAGTTATAGCATTAATGTAAATCAAAACAGAATCTGAGAGAAAAGTGATTAGGCTGGTACTCTCATTTGAGATTTTTGATTCGTTGCGACAAGTTTGCCAGACAAAACTGCCGAAGAAAAGTAAAAGTTTTAGTTAGATTGGCTTTCTGTGACACTGTCGACGACAAAGTCTACTGTTATAAAAATAGCCTCGCCACTCTAGGGAGTCTACACAAAGTTTAAAGATGGGAATTTAATTTAATTTTCGTCTAATTTGGTGGATAGTGCTAAATACTTTCTCTCCTGTCGAACTGAAAGTTGGAATTCAGAATGAAGCCATGAAGCTGTAATTGTGTCCAATGGTTGAGGCAGTGTCTCTAAGTTAAAGTAACCTAATGCTTAAATTGGAACCTTGTCTGATAATAGCCTCAAAGCTTTTATAACAACTAGCTTGTTAGTGTTGCATGTCCTTCATAATAATCGACTCATAAGTAGGAAAACAAATTTCATCGCGGGAAAGTGTCCCAAAAAGGAAATGGAAATGAATGTTTGAGTAAATAGGAAAGAATTTTCTCTTGTTTTCTTTCAGCCTTCAGTTCGGTTATAAAATGTAAAGAAGCAGCACTGCTTTATAAGCTTCAGCACGGCCGTGTTACTTAATACTCAAGTGTTCCAGATCAAAAAATGAGTTCTCGCATAAAGCAGAAGTTGTCCCACCCGTTATTAGGTGACGCGAAAACATATTGCCTGAAGTGTTCCCTGAGAAAGCCAAAGAATTCTATCGTTGAAGTGTCATCATAACGAATTAGCCTACATTTTTTGTAAACTAATGTTTTAAACTAGGCAAAAAATCCAGGGCTTCATATTAGTCTAACTAGGAATGTTTGCGACAAACCTAGAATTAAACTCAGAACCAAATGTGCTCACAAGCTTTATCAGGGGATATAGGCTGGTAGCCATGTGGCATAAAATGCATTAGCAATAATTTAATAACTTTGGAATAAAAACTGGTTGAATTGTTTACGGAAGCGAAATAAAGTTAATTTGTAAAATCAGCCCGAACTCATATCTGAAGTCTTTGTTGTCACATTACAGCAAAAACTGGTTGTACAAAATTTAGATAATTATGCTTTGACACTAGATGAACAATTGCTGTTAAAACAGACGTTTCCTGGTCGAAGTGACATTGAAGTTGAAAATGTCGGTGTCAGATTCTTGAGCCTGATTTATGACCAGAGGGCCGTCTTCAGTTTCAACCAGGATTTTCGCCAAAGCAAAAGTTATGTAAGTCTGACAGGACTTGTCTTCCATGCTCGGGATTTCTGAGATCCCATAGTCAATTGGACAGGACTGTAGAATTCCCAGCGTATTTTTCAGCGACGTTCGTCGTTTGGTGGTAGCTTGATGAACGAGCAAATTTGACCCAGCATGATCTGAAATTGCGGTTGGAATGGTGCTACTTACCTGAAACAGATAAGATAAGAAAGATCGAGGCTAAATTATGCTTACATTCCTATGGATACTTATGGGTATGTTAAATAATGGGTCATGGTCAAGGATTGGTAACTGCGTGAGACACGAAAGATTTCTATAGGATCCTCTTATATACAGGACTTGAATGTTGCCAGTTACATTTACAAGAATGAGAAATTTGTTTCTATATTTATCCACTGTATTTAGTTTATTCGTATGGTATTGTATCCATAAACTTATAACCTGGTAGGTTTTGGCCAACGTGGACTGTATGACATTAATGCACATGCTGACAAGAGAAAGCCCAATAAGAATATATCCAAATAGCATGAGTAAATACCTAGGATGGTCTGGCATGACGTCTCCTGAAATAAAACTTATATACATCTTAATTCCTAGAAAAGCTCCAGCTGCATTCTACTGCAGTTCCATACAAAAGAGTAAAAGTGCAAATACTAATATTGATGTTTAGCATGACTTAACTACAACCTCACTGGAAATAAGCAAAAATGTACAGGTATTTTTATAGAAACGTACTGTAAAACGTTTGTTTAAAAACACTGGAAAACTTGGAAAAATCTCTATGAAATTCCAAAACTCGTATAAAATGCTTCGACATATTGAATTTTTGTCTCAAAATTGTACATAGGTAGATGCCCCGTCATCTTTGGCATCTTTGTAGTTTGCTACCTACGGGTAGGGTTGTGCGGGGGGCCGGTGGTGGGGCCGGCCCCCGGGGGGCCGGCCCCGGGGGCCGGCCCCCCAAACGGTCCGGCCCCCATTTTATTTTCGGGGGCCGGCCCACGGCCCGGCCCCCCAAATCAGGGGGCCGGGCCCAACACGGCCCCGGGGGTCGGTGTCGGTCACGGCCCCCAAACCGGCCCCCATTTCGATTTCATGTGGAAAGTAGGAATTTTTCCAATGCTAATGTACTAAATAAAGGTGTTGGTAGCTATTTTTTAGTTTTAGTTTTTAAAACTATCAGATTTCATCTTATATTAATAGCTTCTTGGATGGAAATACTTTGGAAAAATTATTGTCGAAACAAAGTAGTAATCGGAACTCAGATCTTATATATCAAGATGCATGGAATGTATGCTCTATGTTAGGCTCAATTTCTATATTCCCTGACTCTATCCTTCACTCTTAGAGGTTTTTGTGGAAGCCATAGGAAGTTTTGTAGCTTTTTAAGCGATCCTTTCACAGAAAAAGTTCGCTATTTACCCAATCTCATAATTTTAAATTGCAATGGATTGCACATGCAAAGACGACTATTTTGATACAAGATAATGCAGTATATAATTATGCTAATTCTAGCTGTTACTTAGCATTAGAAATTAACATGGAAAGTTGCCATATTTTGAGAAAAACCCGTCGTGTTGCATATCATTCGAAAGCTCTTGACGAGGCGAACTTAATGTGTACGAATTAATTCAATTAGTTAAGCTGGCCGATGGTTTAGCGGAAAAAGTAATTTTTCTGTAGCTACTATAGCTATTCGAATTGATCGGTTTAGTTCCTTTACCACTGAATCCACTACGTCAACAGCTTTCGAATAATATTATGCAACATGATAGGTTTCGCATAAAATTTGTAAAATTTCCTTGTTAATTCTGTGTTAGTTTGCAGCAATAATTAGCTTAATCACCTCATTTTTTTATACTAAAACAATCATTTTTACAACACGTCTATCCATTACAATTGAAAATAACGAAATTGGCAAACTAACGATCCTTTTCTGTGAAAAGTTAGCTTATGTGAGACCTTAGCATAGTGACAAAACGACTCCGGCAGGGAGTACATTCCAGTTTGTTTATTCTGACTTCTATAATTTCTTTCTACTCTAATCTACTAATCTAGTTCATGTGCTACTGCACTGGCAGGATGGGTTAACTTGGATATGTAGTGTAAAAACAACATATTGGAGTCATTTATTTTTCCAGAGCCAAGAAAATAACGCGAATTTGCGACGTAGGGTAAAACTATGCAAAAAATGACTATTTTCAAATCATTATTGATAAGGAAAATTTTTCTGGCATTGGGGCCGCGGGGGCCGGTGGTGAACTCGGCTCCGGGGGCCGGCGTCGATCACGGCCCCGGGGGCCGGTGGGGGGGGGCCGGCCCCCGGGGCCGGCTCCCCAAATGAAGCGGCCCGGCCCACGGCCCGGCCCCCCAATTTGGGGGGCCGGGGGCCGGCCCCGGCCCCCCTTTTTTCGCATTTAGCACAACCCTACCTACGGGGTAGTCGAACAGCTTCCAATTTTGAATCATACCTAAACCAATGGTGCTGAGTGATATAAAGAAAAAATAGAAAGCAGTGAAGTAGTTCCATCTAGTTTCCCAAATGCAGAAAGTGGCCGAGCAGAGGAAGATCCATCCAATTACAAGACCGATGGCCACTGGAACCGGTAAATCAAAAACGTGAAGTTGATCGCGCTCCTGCTGCTCAATTCTATGCAGTTCTGACAAAGTCTGAAAAACAGCTTTAGCGTTTACAACATTCATTTGAGCTCCAGTTTAACCGTAACCAAACTTTTAAACCATAACTTGCAAACTACAAAGAATTTATTGAGTGTCAATAGGAATGTATAGTAATGATGTGGATTTGATCGGCAAAGTCAATCCGGCCCGCTATCCGGAGGCCGGATCGGATCGGATCGGATCGGCAGGCCTGCTGGATCGGCCCGTACCGGATCGCCTGAGTCAGGCGGATCAGTGATCCGACTTGATACCCAACATCACATAAAATTAAACCGTACCGTACCCGACGCATATTTGTGACTGAACTTTACTTCGATCACTGTACTGTACTGCTGCGTACGTTGTTTAGTGCAATATTTTCCTTCTACCAACCAAACGCTCGCTCTTGGTTTTGAGTTTCTCAAGCTTAGCATTCAGTAAGTAACAACGTATTACGGCAACTTAATACCAAGAGTCCATAATAATTTCTCTTATATTATAGAAGAAGAGTAAGCCACTAGAGGGCTCCTCTTCTTGGCATTGCGTAACGGTGCTCCGACCACAATACGCGAATGTTCCCCCGTTTGGGGGGGTCGCCAAATCATACCCCCTCCCCGTTTGGTGGGGGGGTAGGCAACAGCCAATCAGATTGCAGAAACCCCCTCCCCGTTTGGTGGGGGGGTAGGCAGGCTGATTCTGGCTTTTGAAAAAGGGTCCCCGTTTGGGGGGGGCCGCTGAAAGAGGTCCCCGTTTGGGGGGGGGGTCGCTCAAGCAGGCTAAGTTTGGCTCATTCTGACTGGCTGTTGGCGACCCCCTACGCAGGGACCACTTTTTGTGACCCCCCCCCAAACGGGGACCCATTTTCGAATAGAACAAAAACTACCGTAATCCTCTGCTCTACCCCCCCACCAAACGGAGGGGGGGTTTCTGCAATCTGATTGGCTGTTGGCTACCCCCCCACCAAATGGGGACCTCTTTTTGGCTACCCCCCCCCCCACCAAACGGAGGGGGGGTTTACAATGTCGATTTGGTCGACCCCCCCCCCAAACGGGGGAACATTCGCGTATTGTGGTCGGAGCACCGTTACGCAATGCCAAGAAGAGAAGCCCTCTAGTGGCTTACTCTTCTTCTTATAATATAAGGGAATTATGGACTCTTGTTAATACTTTTAAATATAATTTAGTTTTATGCAATGCACTTGGACCTGGCATCAAAGTACAAAAGCAAGACCCGCTGTTACTATGCTGCTAAGTAGTAATCAAAAACGAGTTTAATAAATTAATGATTAAATCTCTGTAATTCATGCTGCTTACTGTTGTCAGAATTTCGAAGTGAAGTTTTATGGTCTTTGTGGCTTTATTCCAAAACTCGAAGGAGTCAAACTCAGTATTCATACAAATTTTACTTCCCGCCATATTTTTAAAGTTTTTAGACCGTTTTCGTTATACACTTCAAGCTTCAGATTCAGTTTCCGAGAAAAAATGTCAGTTTGATCGCCGATTCAAAAAATTACAATTTCAATTTCGGTGTCTGGAACATCAAGTTAATAAATAATTTCCACTACAAATTGAAATTCATTCTCAAAATTATAGTTTTAACTGATGTCTTAGATTTGTATTATCTTAAATTGGTAATGTTAAATTTGTATTTTGGTAGGCAGTCCGCGATCATCATCTGGCTCTCTATTTTGAGTAAATTTTACTTCTTTTGCTGAATCTGTATAATTTTGTACCATTACGCTGTCGTATTTCGGAATGATAAAATTAAGAAATTTTAGAGAAACTATTGTGTAAGATGTGCTTGACAAGGCAAAAACCGACAAAAACGACAAAAGTAATTAACCAAAAATGGTAGTAGTAGTAGTAGTAAGCGTGTTAAAGCTAATTCCACTTAGCTTTTTGAAGAAACTATTTCGGATCGCCGTATCGGATCGGATCGACCGATCCAGGACCCGGATCGGATCGGATCGCCAAATAATTGTGCTCGATCGGATCGGTTAAACTTTTAGCTGGCGATCCGATCCGATCAGAGTTGGAAGCGGGTACCATTTTAGCGGCCCGGCCCGCCCCGCCCCGCTACCCGCACGCTGGTACCCGCCCCGCCCCGCCCCGCGGCCCGCGGCCCGCAGCCAACTGATACCCGCAAGATGCCCGCAAAATTTTTCGAGTTGTATACGATTACTATGTTGTTAAATTTATTAAAAAATGTCAATAATTAAAAATAAACTTAGACTAAAAATAAACTAAAAATAAATAATTAGAGATGCACCTGGACTTGGCCCCCAATGTCAGTCTCGGTGGTTCAGCCCGATGCCGACCGGGACCAATATTTTGTACTTTTTTGGCAATTTTTCGCCAAAAGTTTGGAGTTTTAAAAGTCAAAATTAAGTTTTAATTGGTAGATATTATATTAGTTATTACTTATGTTATTATATTAGTCATCGATTTGAATGAAAAACACTAGTAATTGTGTCGATAAATGCTTGAAATTATAGCAAAATCTTAAGATTAAAAATCCTTTTTAAGAAAATTCTCTTATTTAGACCAACAGTTTTCAGGCCCCGGTCTCGGACCCCGCCCGATGCATCTCTACAAGAAATTAATGTTGCGCTCATGTAGTCTCGAAAAAGACCCATGTTACAAGGCTAAAGTTGTAAGGACTAGTCTATTTAAATCTCAAGGTTTTGAAAAATGAACAAAGTCTGTAATTTTCTGAAAATTATGTTCACTGCTTCGAAACCGCATTTAGCTTGGTGTTGGCCGGATGTTTCGTCGGCCAAGCCAATTGGCTTGGCCGGACTTTGGTCGTTGGTCGGCCAACAGCCAACGGCCAACAGCCAACGGTCAACGGCCAACGGCCAATGTCTGGGCAACGAGCGGCCAACGTGCAGTCTTCATTCCCAGATGGGAATTTTTTCTGCAAACCCCGAAACATTGCTAAAATTTTGCTGTTCTTTTTTATTTTAAATGGATAGAGCTGGAGCCAATTGTTGGGCAAATTTTCGGATGACGGCCGACAGCCAACTCGTTGCTTGAGTGTTGGCCGGCCGTTGGTCGAACCGGCAAACACCCAGCACTATTGATTCAATGAATGGTAATAATTTTGATAATTTTTGAATTTTGAATTTTATAAATTGAATAGTGATAATTTTCCGACAAGCAATAGCAATTAATATTTAGTTTGTTCTCAATGTCAGTTAAAATATGCTATCTTGGATTTTCTAAAAAGTTATGCCCTTCCGTATACAGCTTATAGCCTGACGCCTTTCACACTTATTTGTGTGAATTTGAAAAATTATAAGTTGTCCGACTAAAAGTTTTGTTTCTGTTACAACCCACGGATAGCCGCAGGGATGGAAACTGGGTCACGTTTTGTGACCCATGACCCACTCGACCCAAACGCAAACTTGACCCAGACCCAAGGTGACCCATAAAATTTTAAAATTTGGTGACCCAGACCCAAATGACCCAAACGTTTTCGTGACCCAGACCCAACTGGTCCAAAAATTTTCGTGACCCAGACCCAAATGACCCAATAGGATAACGTGACCCAGACTAACTTGATTGTCCTTTTGCGCAGTGCTTTTAAAACAAGAATTTTTTAATGTTTTTAGTGTCTTTTTGTTTATTCAATTATGATTTATTAAATTTTTAATTTTTTTAATTTTTGGAAAAGGGCAAGTACAAATTTTTTATTTTTTTTTAGTTTTTGCAAAAAGGAAAGAATAAGTACATTCCACTCATGTTGTGAAACTAGGTTAACAGTTTGTTTTTCTTACAAAAGCTGTTAAACATGGGGACCGGCAGTTTGAAAAAACTAAG
>JASAND010019075.1:0-12782 GCA_030248195.1 Trissonchulus latispiculum
TATATATATTTGAATTACATTAAAATATTCAATTTTTCGTTTCGTATGCCCGATGACCGAAAATGACATTTTAGTTTTCATTTTAGACTACCTCCGGCTCCGTCTCCGGCTCCGGCCGGAGGCAAAATCCCACCTCCGTCCGATCCCTAATATATATATATTTCTGGGTTTACTTTAAGCGAAAAAAAGTGGGGGGGTGGGGGGGAGCCCCCCCCCCACTAGTGGAGCCCCCCCCCCCACTAGTGGGGGGGGGGGGGGGGCGGTCGAAAAGGGGGGGGGGGGAATAAAATGGGCTAAAAATGCCAAAAATACCGTATAAAAAGCCTGTTTTCTACATATACTGCTATAACTAAGCTTAAAAGTGCTCAAAAATTGAGTTTTAGCACCAAAAAGACGATTTTTGACCAAAAATTGGCGGCCGGAAAATTTTTGACAATTTTGACCAAAAATCCTAAAAATTTGGCATTTTCTGGGCACCTTAGGGTGAGTGGGGGGGAAGCCCAAAAAAGAGGGGGTGGGGCGGAGTGGGGGGGGAAGAGGTCGAGTGGGGGGGGGGGGGGAACCCGAAAAGTGGGGGGGCGCCCCCCCCGCCCCCCCCCAGTAAAGTAAACCCAGTATATATCCAAGTAAAAATGCTCCGCACAAAAGGGGATGATATGTGTGTTGGGCCTATGTCTATCCTTTAAATTCCGGTTGAGAAAAGACAAATCCGACACAGCAAGTTTGGGTGGGTGGTTCTATGGCGAAAGTTGTTCAGTTCGCTTGGGGTTTTCATTTCACACCAAATTTGGTCGCTTTTGAAAAAAATTATTTTTGACCAAAATCGCCTAAGTCCCCCCACCCCCATCACAGCACTCAACAGCCACTTTGGGTACGCAGTTCTATGAGAAAAGTTGCTCAGCTCGCTTAGGGCGTTCATTTAGTACCAAATCTGACCACTTTTGAGAAATTTCATATTTGACCGAAAATCGCCTAAGTCCCCACCCCCACCCCACCACAGCACTCTACAGCCACTTTGAGCATGCAGTTCTATGACAAACGTTGCTCAGCTCACTTAGGGCTTTCATTTGATACCGAATTTGACCACTTTTGAAAAATTTTGTTTTTGACGACCTGACCCCCGTCCGGACCCACCAAACGGCAAAGTGGAACGATGGGTAGGTCAGACGGCAAGACGGACACCGGGAATGAGCTGGGCACACCAGAAAACCCCCATCGACCAAGTTTTGAGAGACGAGTAAAGCCTAAGATGGACATCTAAGCGGTTGCCGACTTGACCCTCCAGAAAGTTTAACCAACCCAGCAAGATGGGTGGGTCGGATGGTAAAACTGGCTGCGGGAAACAATTCTCCGTGCCAGAAAACCTTTGTATAAAAGATTTGAGGTTTCTAAGTGGAATAGATATATAGCGAGAAAATTCCATTTTCCATTTTTCGAATTTTTGCCATTTTTGACCGGCCACTGTGGTCGCTAGTGAAGTGATACAGAAACGAAACCTGGACCGTTAGTTAGTTCAATTAATATATGTAATTTCTGAATATAAAAAGAAATCAGCTCCGGCTCGTAGTTCGACCTGAGCGACGACCACAAAAACGGTCACTTTTCGCTCTGAGCCGAATGTGCGGCGCCACTGTGGCGCTGTGGCGCAGCTGCGGCGCAAAAAATGTTGCGATTCTTAAATTCTTTAGAGGGTACTACTAGACCCTATAGCCCTTTAGGTTGGCCCACCGCTGCAGTTCACGTGAAAGCGGCGAACATTATGTACAATACAACCATCAAATAGGAGAAACCGGAAAAAAACATCGCCGCCATAACCTGTCCGGGGCGCAACTTTTTAAGGGTAACTGATATATACGGGGCTGAAACTTCCCAGACATACTAAACTCGATGTGCTCTACAATTTGTGCATGAAATCTGCGCCGGATTTTGCGCAGCTTCCTGCGCAGCTTATATTACAGTGTCTCCAGCCACTTTTCACACATATTATAGGGGTCGCTGCCGCGACCCCCATGATATATACTCATTAAAGGGAAAGCCCAAAACCCCGGGGGGCCATTTCGGGGGCGGCCGCCCCCCTGTAAAAATATCCTGCCCAGACCCCCGTCTTCCCCTAAAACAGGGTCCAAAAATAGGGAAATGCTTAATTCCGCGCAATTTTCCAAAATTCTGAAAAACTATATATATAATTAGATTAGATTTTATCGTAAGACAGTGGTTCTAAACTCGAAAACTTGATTGCCAACATGGGGATATGTTTCCAAGTCCAAAATAAGGTCAATATTGAGTCAGAAGGTCTATAATGCAGTTTAAAACGTCTATATATAATTATTTCTCGCAATAAATAGTTTGACAAAAATTTGGACTTTTTGAAAAATTTACCCTAAAAACATATATAGTTTCACCGGAAACTTTGGTTGGGAGAGGGATAAACTTTGCAAATTTGGTGGTCCACGTCCACCCTCGAAATGTGATAGGGGAGCCCCCCCCCCGAGTTTTTTAGGGCTTTTTCGGGGGGGGGGGGGCTTCCCGAGGGCCCCCCGGGGCCCGGAGGGGAAGATATTCTCGGGGGAGGGAGATTTTTTGCAAAAACTAGCTAAACATTGGTATTTTTTTGGCGTATCTTACACATAGAAAGGCAAAAAGTTCCCAAAAATGCCAGGATTTATATAAGCGAAAAATAGCCATTTTTACGAAAAAATCTCCGGCGAAGCCGGAAAATTTGAATGTTTTTGGCAAAAATTTGATCCCAAAAAATCCGGGGGGGGGGGGTAAAAATCCCGGGTATGGGGCGATTTCGGGGGGAAGGTATTTTCGGGGGGAGATCAATTTCGGGGCCCCCAGATTAAAAATACCCTGAAGAACCCCCCCTGCCGAAAATCCATAAAATGCCGTAAAAATGAAAATTTTTTGTATTTCAACGCTTTTTTCGTCAAACCAAAGCTTGTTTTTATAGTGTTGCGTTTATACACGGTTTCATTTTGGACTATTATATATGTTGGTAATCAAGTTTTCGAGTTTTACAACCACTGTCTAATGATAAAATTACTTCATGGTTGAATTTTTTTGGCATTAGCAACGGTTGAAAATGATATTTTTGGCAAAATGCAAAACTTTTTTGGACTAAGTCACCCAGGGGGGTGGGATCTGAAATGCATTTTTATAAATTCGGCATTTCTGTGCTCAGGACAACGAGGCAAGTCGATTGGTGACAAAATTTTCCATTTTTGAAAATTTTGTTCGGCGACCTTTTTTATCTTAATATACGTACGTGTTAAAGGGCCCTAAGCCTAAGCCTAAGTCCGACACTAAGCCTGAGCCTCAGCCTAAGCCAAGTGTTAAACATAGGCGCTGATATACCCATAAAGTGTAGATTTGATTTTTCAGTGTCTGGGATTCCCCCCGTCGGGTGGGTGACTAGTGCTAAATTTTTGGGAAGGGGTGGGGGGTCTCCAGAGGGGTCCCCCTAAAAAGGTTGGGGGGAGGCTCCCCCACCCAAAATCTCCGTTATATAAACGTATACACCTGTGCTTATGCCTTATGCCCACCTCGGCCAGATAGGGCCACCTGCCCACCCATAAGGGTAGCACCTGTTTGGGTTGGGGGGGGGGGGGGGGTAAAAAGTCCAAATATGGCTTGGAGGGGTCTCGAAAATCGGAAATTTTTAATAAAAACTGTACCTAGCTAAACTGTTTTTCATTTATATAAATTTTTTAAAATTTTCAGGTATATAAAAATGGCCCTTGTTCGACATAAGCGTTCTTAACTATTTCAAGCAAATTTTTGAAAAATTGCAAAAATGTTTGAAAATGTTTTGTATTTTTCTCTTGTTTGGACCCAATTTTAGGGGAGGAGCGAGGAGGGGAGACTGGCCAGTAGCGGCACCAGGATTCTTTGAAGGGGGGGCCCGACCCGACCCAAAAATCCGGCGACCTTGTTTTGGGAAATCCAAAAATCCGGCGACCTTGTTTTGGGAAATCCAAAATTTTTGCCAAATTTTACTTACATTTTCCAAAGAATTTCTCAAATTTTAGCAAAAATTTTAATATTTTTAGCAAAAATTTGCCGATTTTTTTAAAAAATTCCTTAAAACACTCAAACTATGCATATAAACAGCTGAAAAAATTTCTAGGGCCTTTGGGGGGCCGACACTCCAAAGGGAGGGGCCCAAATCGCAAAAGGGGGGCCGCGCCGCCATTGGTTCTGGCGCTGGCCTGGACAGTGGACTTCTCGTGGGGGAGGGTTCTCACAGGGGGAAAACTGTGTAGCCTGGTACACCTATGTCTATCATATTTTCACCGGGGGCGGGGGTTGGGGGGGCACTCGCACCGCAAAATTTTCGACCCCCTGTGCCCCCCAAGAATGTTCGACATATACATACATATATATATACCCTCCTGAAACTTTCGGCTACTCCCCACCCAACCCCCCCCCGGCACTTTTAGGAGCCAAAAAGTTAGCTAAATTTTGCCCAAAAATGGTCATTTTTGAAAACTTTTTCGCAAATTCTGGCTTAAAATTGCTTTAATACCGTGTATATAAATAAACGCCTAAAAATAGCAAAACAAGCCTTGTTTTCACGGAAAAAGCGTTAACAGAAAATTTTGCAATTTTAAGCCTTTTTTTGGATTTTCAGAGGTCCCAAATTTGGGGGGTTCGAGGGGGGAGTACCCCCATTACATTTCGCGGGTCTACCACCAAATTTCCAGAGCTTGCCCCTCCCCATAGGTGTGGCTGGTGAAAAAAAATGACGGTGGAGTTTAAAAAAGTAGGGCGGGGGTCTGGCAAAAAAGGGGGAGGGGGGGTCGAAAAACGTCGATTTTAGGGGGTAATAAAAATTTTCGAGGGGGGGTCGGCGAAAAATCGGTTTTTCGTTAAAAAACTGAAAATTTTCTCATTTTTCAGCTATTTTTAGCGAGTTTTAAGGTAATTAAGGGAACTTTAGCAATTTTTCGCTAATTTCTTGAAAATTTCCGAATTTTTGGCTAAAAATTTGCAGGGGGGTTGAAAATTTTTACTGGGGGGTCGGCCGACCCGAAGGCCGCCTTAGGGGGGATGGGCGCGGGCGGTGACCCCTCCATTTGGGGGAGCGGGTGAATTGGCTTGAATATGGCTTGAAAATTGACAATTTGTGCTAAAATATGCCTAAATTAGCCTAGAGTGTGGCTTTTAATTGCGTATATTACCTTTTAATTGCTATAAATAACCATCTTTAGCTGTTTATAGCTGATCTACAGCCATTTTTTCGTTTTTTCAAAAATTTTCAGAAGTTTTCAAAAATTTTGCATTTTTTACTCGGTTTGGACTTACAAATTTTAGAGGGGGGCAGTGGCGGATCCAGGGGGGGCCCGGGGCCCCCCTTTGCGATTTGGGCCCCCTCCTTTGACATTCCGGGCCCCCCCCTAGAAAATTTTTTCAGCTGTTTATAATGCATATTTCGAGTAAAAATTAAGCATAATTTTAATAAATTCCACAAATTTTTAAAAAATTTCGCCTGCGGCGCACTTATACTTCCGTGCTGCTTTATTACGTACTTAATTCTGTGACAGAACTTCTGTCTCTTAACGTGTCTTCTATTTTGTTTCCTTTCCTGTTTTGTAAGTATATAATTAATTGTACTCAACGCTTTCAGTTTATTTTATGACTATATACCGGCTTATATTTATATATTTACAAATTTTATTTTGCTTTCATAACGTATATATATAAATGGGCAATGCAAGATTGATAATTGGCAGCTTCTGAAAGTGTTCTAGAATAAATCGTGGAAGTGAAAAATTCTGAAAAGAATCCAATTCCGGTTTTGGTTTTCCACTGACCGATTATACAACTCAATAACTCATCTCATCTTAACTAATCTTTTTAAACATTTGAACTGCTGAATTTTCCACGATTTCAAAAAATTCTTTAACTTCTGGGGGGCTAGCCCCCCAGACCCCCCGTTTCGCACATTATCTTTGTTGCCATTGTAGCTTGTCCTCTTTATTGCCACCATTCCTTGTATATATATATACTTATATATACTATTTTACTGCAAGTTTTTCACTTCGTAAGTTACTATAGGTATATAATATCATAGGTGTACCTGGGGGGGGTGGGGGGGGGGGGGAAACCCCTCCCCCCAAATGGAAAAGTCCCGACCCCACCCTCGGAATTTCGGAGGCAGACCCCACCCCCAAATGGCCAAATCCCAGACCCCACCCACCCAAATTTGCCAGACCCCACCCTCAAAATTTTGAAAATTTTGCCTCAAAATTAGTAAAAATTCGGAATTTTTTGAAAAAATTCGAAATTTTTTCAAAAAATCTAATTTTTTTCTAACAAATGAGCAAAAATGAAGAAATATTGTTGATTTTTAGTTGGAAATAACGCTTTTTTTAGCAAATTTGCGAATTTTTTCTAAATTTTTTACTAAAAAAATTTTTTACCCCCCCCCCAAATTCGATTTTTCCGGACCCCACCCCACCTCAAAACGGCTGACCCCACCCACCCTAATTTCGGCTACCCCCTCACCCAACTTTTTCTCAAGGTACACCTATGGGTATATAATCTCCATTTTATTTATTTAATCTTTTCAAAAGTTTGCATGACGGATTTTTTTCCAATTTCAAAAAATTCTTCAACTTCTGGGGGCTCTGCTCCCCAGACTTCTTGTGCTTCTTGTGTATATTAATTCTCCATGCTTTGCTTCACTCACGGGATGTAGTTGTTTTTCAATTGGCAAGTGAAGTAACCTTTCCATACACAATATTTTCTTGTAAACATATTTTGTTCCTGGAAAAAGCAAATTTTTACCCCCCCCCCCCCCGGAAAAATTTGGTTACCCCCCCAGAAAAATTTTTCAGCGGGCCCCCCCTTTTCAAAATCCTGGATCCGCCACTGGAGGGGGGGTATGAGGTCGGCTTGGGGGGGGGGGAGTACACACGAAGCCCAATTTTAGAAAACAATTGGAAAAGTTTTTCTAATTGTTTTCCAAAAATTTTCTATAAGTTTACTGAATATTTTCAAATTGTTTTCTAAACTTTTCCAATTGTTTTCTAATTGAATTCTGTTACTTTTTTTCTAACGGTTGGCCCACTTTCTAATTGTTTTCTGGTAATTTTCTGGCTGATTTCTAAAAAGTTTCTTAATTTTTTCTAAATATTTTCCTTAAAAAAGTGGACATTTTCTTATTATTTTCTCATTATTATCTGTATGTTTTCTAAATATATTTCTGGTGTTTGCTGTAGAATTGAAAAATCACTACTTTTTTGCGCTATGTGCCCACCACCATAGTTTCCTTATGGGGGGGGGGTGGTATCCCCCCCAAAATTTTCGACCAAATTTACCCCCTCCCAGATTTTTGGACTATCCCTCCCCCCACTTTTGGCTACCCCCCCCCCGAACCCCCCCAACGATTTTTGGACCCAAAAAGTTAGCTAAATTTGGTCGAAAAATGGTCATTTTTTGAAAAATTTTTCTAAAATTTTGGCCTAAAATCGCTTTAAAACGGTGCAAAAACGCCTAAAACGTTAAGAACAAGCCTTATTTTGATGAAAAAAGGGCTAAATTACAGAAAATTTTGCATTTTTTGGCCATTTTTTGAATTTTCTGAGGTCCGAATTTTGGGGGGGGTTCGGGGGGGGTACTCCCCATCACATTTCGGGGGTCGACCACCAAATTTCCGAAGTTTACCCCATAGGTGTACCACCTGTTTGGGTTGGGGGGGGGAAGTAGAAGGTCCAAATTTGGCTCGGGGGACCCCACCCAAATCCGAAATTTGGGGGGGGGGGAACCCCCCTAAACTGTACCCAAGTTTTTTTAGCTAAAAATGTTCCTTTTTCGATGTACAGTACATTAAACGTACTCAAAAGCTTCTGTTAATAGTTTTCGTATGCGAAAATAGGGCTTGAAAATCGACAAAGTTGAACTAAAATATGCTTAAATTAGCCCAGATTGTGGTTTATAATTGTGCATATTACCTCTTAATTGCTATAAATAACCATCTTTAGCTGTTTACAGCTGATTTATAGCCATTTTTTCGAATTTTTTTCAAAAATTTTCATAAATTGCAAAAAATTTTTTCAAAAATTTTGCATTTTTTACTTGGTTTGTACCCAATTTTAGGGGGGGAGGGGGGTTTGAGCTCGGCTTGGGGGGGGGAGTAGTTGAGGTCGGGTAGGGGGGGAGGGGGGGTCTGGCCTCTCCGTGGGGGGGGGGGGTCTCACAGGGGGTAAACTGTAGCCTGGTTCACCTATGGTTTACCCCCCCCCAACCAAAATTTCCAGGGAAACTATGCCCACCACCTCCCCTCCCCTCCGACGAATCAAAATATCCTCCTGGCCTGGCGGCTCAATCAACAACTAACTCACATTTGGCAAAACTAGCGAGACATCTGGTCTGGATGGAGAATAGCAACGCAGCCGCTTGTTTACATACTTTAGACACTTCACTTTTTCAGACCTTAAATTTCCAGAAATTTCTGGATTTCACGGCAACTGTTGGTTAACTTATCAGCTTATGTCTAGCTATTTCCAGATTAAAGACACTGTTATTTTCTATAATATTTAGCTCACATATACGTATAGATAAATGTAACATACACTTGAGTTAGCGTTATTGGTCCTCTGTTTAATTAGTCCAACGTTTTATGATCCATTTTATTTTATACCAGCTTGCTAAAATTTGCCAACTATTTCAGTCAGCTGTTTCAGTTTGAAAAAATAAAATCATTCAATTATGGTTACTAAATTAGTCGAGTACATTTCGCTGAAACATGTACATAGATGTCTTATTTACTGGCTAATGTAGTCGAAACGTTTTAATGACAGCTTTCTGATAAAGATTTTAAATAAGTCATCTATGTTATTAATGGTGGCAGGTAGGAAACAGCCCGCCGGCCAGTCTGCTGAACCAGCCAATACGTAATAAGTATTATCTCTTATAGGTCACCAGTAGTAGCTGTATGCATTAAAATGTATGCATTGGGGTAAAACGTTTGCAAAATGCACCAAAATATTGCAAAACTGATACCGACCCGCCTGGTTTTACCGGCTGGAAGCATATCTAATGGAATTAATAGAATCGGATGTGAAATCCACTCAAAAATAAACGAAAATTAATCAGCTTAAAAGGGAAGAACTCTTGTGCCATTGAGCTATAATGAAGATCAGTGAATTATTCATGTCTAATCTGGTTATTACAGAATTACAGAATGTCCAAGCAATAATTGTGTTATTTTGTTTATTGCCAAGCCAGAGTTGCCGAGTACTCGAAATAATTTCGATTCCATTAATAGGGCTCAAGGATCAAGTTTGGTCAAGGAAACTCTGGTCAAGATAAGTACAGAATTGACTAATGCATAATAGGTTAATAGAACCAAGAGTACATAATACATAAGAGTGTGACAGCAGGCAAGCTCTCTGTTATCAGCTGTAGGTACATGCTATGTTCGCTAACGGCTGACCCCCCCCCCCACAAACGTGTATGTGCTCTTCAAAGAAATTCGCACGCTATCTTTACGTGTTCGAAGCAGACGCACATTGAACCAACTGAGTAATTGTGTTTTCGAGCTTCAGCACATAAAGATTTCTTTGAAGAGCGTGCGAATTTCTTTGAAGAGCACATACACATTTGTGGGGGGGGCGTCAGTCGGTAGCGAACATAGCATGTACCTACAGCTGATAACAGAGAGCTCGCCTGCTGTCACACTCTTATATATTATGTACTCTTGATAGAACTGATCTAGGAGCATTAGAAAAGAAGGGTAATTAGGTCACCATTCTCCTTAAGGTGGTGATTCCTTTTGGGCAAGAGTACATAATACATAAGAGTGTGACAGCAGGCAAGCTCTCTGTTATCAGCTGTAGGTACATGCTATGTTCGCTAACGGCTGACCCCCCCCCCCCACAAACGTGTATGTGCTCTTCAAAGAAATTCGCACGCTATCTTTACGTGTTCGAAGCAGACGCACATTGAACCAACTGAGTAATTGTGTTTTCGAGCTTCAGCACATAAAGATTTCTTTGAAGAGCGTGCGAATTTCTTTGAAGAGCACATACACATTTGTGGGGGGGGGTCAGTCGTTAGCGAACATAGCATGTACCTACAGCTGATAACAGAGAGCTCGCCTGCTGTCACACTCTTATATATTATGTACTCTTGATAGAACTGATCTAGGAGCATTAGAAAAGAAGGGTAATTAGGTCACCATTCCCCTTAAGGTGGTGATTCCTTTTGGGCACATAATGTTGGTTGCCGGTTCAAATCAAGATGAAATTTGATGAAACTTTCCAAAATAAGTTCTTTTTGCATTCTACCCTCCGCGCAATCCCACTTCAAAAATTCGACTTCTCCGCTCAGGGTCGTTTTTGCCGATTTTTGACCGTTATACAATTGCTGCACAGGTATGAGTATAGTCATTCGAAAGATCTTGTTGAGCTCTACCATTTTGCTTTTTGACGCACTTTTCTAGCTTTTCTCTATAGTAAAATATAGCTGATTTTCTTATTTTGGGGTTGAAAACTTGTAAGTTTTCCAGAAATCAAATAATCCTCCATTTCTTGAGCTACGCAAGCTGCAAAATTAAATTAAGGGTGTCATTTTGAAGGTGTCGCCGAGGCCGATTATTCGTGGCATTGTAATCTTCTAAATGCTATCCCGTACGCTGCTATCATAAAAAATGTAATTTTTGCAAAAACATGACCAAATTTTTTCCAGCGATTGTAGAGCATTTACTATGCAAGCTAGAGGGGTGCCACTTAGCACATGTGTTCTACAGAAAAATACCCAGGGGCCCTTTTTTAGTTGCACCGATTGCACATTGCAGTGCACCGTCGACACCTCAGATTGGAACATGCCGTTTTAACCGTCAAAAAATAATTGTAGCGTATTCATGCTCACGAACGCATGCAGACGCTACGTCTACGCGCGTCTGCTTGCGTCTGGAACTATGAATGCACCTTTACAATCGGAGTTGTCAGTGTCACTGTCACTTTGGTCGGAAACATGACTCGGGCTTATATGAAAGAGAATTTGACGCTGATTCCAAAATCTAAACCCGATTTTCCAACTCCCAAAATTAGAAAAGCGATAAGTAAAATGTTTTTATAAGATTACTTTTTATTTCGTAATCTTATTACTCCAAAAAGGAGTGCTCTAAATTCGGTTTTCTCTTTGCCTTAAGTTAAGGCAAACCTTTTCCTTTTTTATTGTCTGGGAAGTTGTCTATCTCCCAGACTACACACCGGTCAGGTGTTGTTGTTCTCTTTGTCCTACCTACCAGTCTTTCCATCATTCAGGGCCTAGCAGTTGTCCTCACTTGAACTTTTGGCCGAGGACAAGGCCAACAAAGAGGAAAACAGAAATTTACATGTATTGCCCCATGTCGTAAAATTCGAAGGGGGCCATCCTCCTTCCTTAATAACAAAATTATAATAAAAAGTAGTTAGGTACATATAATAGATAGGTACGTAGTATATTATGAGATAATTTTTAACATATAGAAAAATATGTAATTCGCACAATTATTGGAGATAGTTGCGAAATTTTACAAAGTTGTCCCTTGGTTGCGTTTATATGTTAAACAAAATTTCGCAAAGTTTCGCCGAGTTTCAGCAACCAAGATTTATCAAAAATAGGTCAGTTGGGGGGGGGTAATATTTTCCAAATCTCATTAATTTCAATCCCCAACGGCCAGCTGGCTCAACCAGCCGCTGCGAGCCCTGTGTAAGAGGTGGCGAGCTTTTAGAAAGTTTTAGAACCTTCTACAAGCTTTGCCTTAAAATAAAAGAGAAATTCGGCCCCGAAATCGCTAATGACCTGTCGCCGAGCTGTCAGCAAAACTGTTAGCTCGATCCCAAAATTTTCTGTTTCAGTCAGTGTTCGTTTGAGTGCAACCGAGAGCTTTCCCCCCTCCTTGCAGTGCGTCTCCAGTGCCATTGTCATGGCATGGGGAATTCAAACGCACTTTCCCCGGTTAGGACGCTTAGGGACTTTTCTCTGACCCACACAGCCGGCAACTATTACTTGCCGCTCATATTGTTTCATCACGGATTTGTTAAGCCTCAAAATCTATTGTTTGTGACTCATGTTTGTTTGCTGTAGGTCGGTATTAAAAAGGTGATAGGTCATTAAAAATATGAAATGAATTTTAACGTTGAACTCTAAAACAACCCTTCTTTTCTTAACAATTATTAATCAAGCGTTTCACGGGGAATGACCGGCTTCCCCACCAATTAATTTAATTGTTGTTGGTAGTTTTATTTAGTAATGATTGCTTGGCAATCATTACTCACGGCTTTCCAAAAATTCCAAAGTTCTTCAAAATATTATTAAAATCCGTCAAAGTTCTACGCTAAAGATCGAGTTTAAGAATTCTAAAACTCGCATCAAAATCTCCACAAAAATTCTCAAAATTAGTAGTCGAATATTACATATATGCATCTAAAATAGTAGCTAAGAAAATTAAGATGTTAATCATAATTAGGATTAAGCTTTATTAGATTTGTTTTGCAATCATGTTTATAATTAGGATTAGTTAGATAGTAATTAGCTAAGAAATTGTATATTTGTGTAGTGTGTGTGCGTGTGAATGTAAGAATGGCACTGTAAGCAGATTTGTGCAATTATGTGTGAAGTAACTCGCGGAAACTCCTTCTGTTTGACGAAGGTTGTGCGCTCTGCCGGAATGAATAAGACTCAGACAGTAAGTAGGAATGAGGTGAACTTGTCATTTATGTGAACGAATATTTCCAAAACTGACGTGAGTGTGTGTTCTAGAGCAATACGTAACTGAACGAAGCATA
>JASAND010019076.1:0-16033 GCA_030248195.1 Trissonchulus latispiculum
TTCTGACAATAAAAAAACAAAAATACGTGTAACCGCATTTATGATGTACTCTTCAACATAAACGCCAGATTCTAGTTACTCGCGGATCCATCGCAAACTGTAAGTGCAACACCTCAGAACAGTAGCTGTCTGCTCCTACTGCTCCTTCTGCTTGCTTGAGTCTGAACTTTCCCATCAAAGCGGAGGTGGACATCGATCCGCCCACTCTCGTTTTGTCCAGTACGGCAATATCCGGATCCCGATTCCTCCCGAAACAGTGATCCAGGAAGTACTGCCTGGAAGAGATGGGACTTATCGGCCATCTTCGTGGTTGACTTTTCTGAAAACCTTGTGGTTCCTTGATTCTGTCGCCTTTTGTGTGCTCTTTTGTATTCACGTTGTTTTTATATGTTTTTGTTAATACGTACATTTAATACTGCTTTAATTTTTAATACTTTTACGTCATAAATGTGGTAGCTATTTTACGTAGAGCTTTCTTGTTTTATTGTTTTTTTTGAATTGAAATTTTTTGTACCTACGCTGCTGGATACCATAGACACAGGGGTAGTACAATTCAGTGCTGCATCAAGGAGCATGTAGCACGACAGCTACTGTTCTGAGGTGTTGCAATAAACAGTTTGCGATGGATCCGCGAGTAACTAGAATCTGGCGTTTATGTTGAAGAGTACATCTAAAATGCAGTTTTTACGTATTTTTGTTTTTATTGTGCAGGGAATTTAAGCAAAACGCTACATAAAATGCTAATGCGAGTTTGTGTCAAGCTTCGTCTTCTTGATCACAGTAAATACATTCCTTATAAATACATTAGGTATAAAACAGAAAATACGCGCCGAAGGCGCGAAATTTGTTGGTTTTGTACCTCCTTTTGTATTTTTATCTTAAAATTTCCGACCCTCGAATCGGAAACAGGAAGGAGCTATCTGCACTTGACCGAAATTTTTGTATAATTACAATCTAGCTTCGTAAGATTTGAACTTTTTTAAATTGAGAACACCTTAAGAACAGGTTTTGGAGAATTTATCCTGCAAATATCTAACTTTGACGCAAAGAAACAAGCAAAGCAATGCGTCGACCTGGTATAAAATAATTCATCCGAGATATAGTGAACCTTGCAGAGCGAGAATTCGGTTATTTGAGCTTGAAGTAGCTTATAACTGGGTTAAAACAGCGAGATTTGGAGGGCACAGCACTTCAGAAACTGAATCGGCTATGGAATCAACACTTTTTAATGAAGAAATAGGCCTTCTCCAGATTCCACTAATATCTAAAATTTAGCTTTGTACCCGAAAATAAGAAAGCAATTTATAATATAAGAATGGAAATAGAATAAAGTAGAAATGCTAAGCTCAAAGATCAGGGGGCTGGAGTCCCCTAAGAAAGTTATAGAATTTATAGAAATTTCTAAATTCCTTCAATCAGGGACGCACTTAGGATTTTGAAAAGGTCGAGCCTACAAAATTTAGCCCACAGAAGTTGAAAAATTTGATATCTAAAATCCGTGGTGGGAACCTTTAAAACCGTTCGATAAAAGTTATGGAAAAATCAGAAACTGAGACCTTAAAATTTTTTGAAATTATGAATAATCTGTAACTGAAATTTTTAAAAACATTTGAAATACGAACGCTTAGTTTTAAAGTTTACCGGAATATACATATAGTAAATTTCAAAAAGTTTAAAACTGAATTGAGATGCAAAAATTCTGCAGATGAAAATTAAAAACCTACATCGAAAAACGCGAAAATTTCTAAAGCGTGAAGTAGACAAGTGGCGCAGACTCAGAAATGTTTAAAAACTGAGATATAACAGCTGTGCAGGTGCGAAAAATTTTAAAATTTAGATAGAAGAGCGATGCTGAATATGGCTACTGGTCGATCTAATAATTCTGTTTCGGATAGTTTTAGCGTGTATTAATTTGAAATAATTTTTTAATATTTGTAATGGTAAGAAGCTCTTCTCACCACCTTTCCTTACTTTATTTTTTCTAGGCACTTTTTTGGAAAACTTGACTGTGACGTCTATGCATTTTGCCATCGTATTTAGTGCATTCTGCATATACGTACCTAAAATAGTGCATTTTGCTCAGAAACTCTGCAGCAGTCTATGCACGCATTACTAACATATATATATATACGTTTAGTGTTACTCAAGATTAGGTATATACAAGTAATAAAAACAGCCCCGGAGCATGAAAAAGCAATATGGGTGGTGGTGAGGTTGTAAACTCTAGAGGACTAGTCTTAAAATTGCTTAATATGGGGGCTAGGTTCAAAAAAAGAAGAGGACTAGGTTGTGGGCGAATTAATATGGGCACAGCTTCGCCGAGCAACCCATATTCGCGGACTGAAAAAGTTATATATTTTTATACGTACCAGTGTTCTGATTTAGTTACGGTACGTAAATAATATACGACTATGATAAACGAGTTTTAGTGGAAGCAAACGTTTCTTTCGATAAACTCTCAATATTTACTGTGCATTTTAACCATTCATAAGAAAAGTCTATATTTCAACAATAATTTCAGGACTCTCTCCGACGATCTTCTATTTCTATTGAACCGTTAGTGCTACACCTACAGCCTTGTTCTTTCGAAGTGTTTTGCTAGTCCAGCACAACCAAATTACTATATAGTTTACGTACATATAAGCAAGCAACCGGTAGCGATTGTTTATATGCTATGTAATTACAGCATAGGATTGTTTCAGTTCCAGCTAGTTCCTTTTGTGTTTTACAGCTTGATAGTGGACGACGGTCTAATATTTGGCCGAGAGAACTGCAGGAACAGTGATGTGGACTTGTATAATATTCCGCTGAGTATGCATCGATTGTTTAGGGTATGTTTCCCTTAAATTTTATTTAACTCCCCTTGAGCGAAGTCCAACTGCAATGTATAATAAGCTTGTCAGTCTTTCGGGAAAGAGATAAATAAATGGAACAAGATTAAATTGTTGGACGGGCGGTCAGGCATAATCAATCGTCTTTCGTCCCTTTGTGTGTAGAATTGGGAGAGGGTAACTTCTGTTTTAACTAGAAGGAGTGAGTTTCATCAAATTCCATTTCATTTTTGAATAATACCAGGAGTACGCAAAATAATGTCATAGATAATGAGTTTGACACTAAGCCTAGTCTCTGTTATCAGAGCAAAAACTATGCTCTGTTCGCTAACGGCTGACACCCCCCACAAATTGGACCCATCACTTCAAAGAAATTCACAGGCGATGTTTGAGTTCTAACGCTCGCAGCAGACATACATTGAAGTAATTGAGTAGTTGTGTTTTCGTACTTCAGCATGTAAGCTTAGCGGCCAAATTTGTTTGAAGTGATGTATCCAATTTGTGTGGGGTAAAAATTAATTTATCGTCTAATCAACCTAAACAATTTGCTTTAGCGATTGGAAACTGTAGACTGCGAAAGCTATTTCCCTTTGCTGGAATTACAGTAAGCACACAATTAGTGAGTTACAATCTTTTATTTTGGTGGGTAGGCGTTGTAATTGCATTCTGATTGTTTACACGGACAAACATTGCTGGTTCTAAGTGGAGGGGGGATGAACTTTTGCCTCGAAACTTTGCTTTAGAGAAGTCGATTTTACTCAGCAGCCTTCTTTTGATTTTATAATTATATTCTGGCATATGCAAACTTGGTTTTTGATTTTAATCAAAGAGTTGCACTTTTAATATTTGCTGCAGGTACGGAAAGGTTACCAAAGACAACAGTATAAACAATGGAAGTGGTGATAATTTCCCGGTGGAATCGTCTAAACTACCGACGGTCATCAAGGAACGCGATATTGAATATCAGGTAGAGATGTTTGCTAATCAGCCACAGTACAATTTCTCATTAGTCTTAAAATAAATTTTTAAGGTTATTGAACTTAATTGAACGCTAGAAATATGCTATAGATTTACCGTGTACTACACCAGTAAAAGTTAAAGAATAGCTGCAGAATAGCAGAAGATTTTTGCTAAATTCCCATTCAAAAATCGGACTTAATCTTCTGCTATTCCGTTGGTATTCTTAAACTTATGTGGTACAGTCCAGGGTAAGGATGGTTAGTTTAGCTCAAGCCTTTAGTCCGTGCAGGAAATAGCAACGAGCTTTGGGGACATTTGCTATTTTTTAGCTATCATCCTTTATTTGCAGCTGCATCGACAGATTCTGTTCGAACGTCTGATTCAGGCCTATCCGTTCAAGAAAAGTTTGCTGTGGCGAGAAGCCAGAATTGACATTCCTCCTCTGTACAGAGCGTACGTATGGGCCGCCCTTTTGGATGTCCAGGTTTGGATAGTTCAACTTGAAGACAGATTTTTGTTAAACATGATGTTTTCACCTGAATTTTTGTTTAATGTTCATTCTGTGTTAGTGTCGTATCATAGGGGTCGCGGTAGCGACCCCTATAATATGAGTCAAAACGCCCCAATGACGACAGCCTTCAGAGGCGCTGCGCAGAGGCTGCGCAGATTCCTGCGCAGATCCTGCGCAAATTTTGTGCGCAAAAGAAAGTCCGTGTCGAGTTTAGTATAATTGGAAAATTTCATCCCCCTAACAGTTACCGTTAAAAAGTTGCACCCGCCGGCAGTAATGCCGGCGATGTTTTTTTCCGGTGTCTCCGTTTTACCCTCGTATGTCACCATTTTGTAGCCTCTTTCACAGAATGTAGCGAGGTTCAGACACCTAGTGCGGTATATCATCAATATATATAGGTTACTGACTTTCGATATATGTGGTCGCCGCCGGCCACAGTGCGCCGCAGCGCCACAGTGGCGCCACAAAGTCGGCTCAGAATGTCGAAATGGCCAAAAGTATGCCTGGGATTAGCTTCTTTCCAGCTCTTTGTGCAAATACAAACCAGACAAGTTATATATGGTTGATAAGGACATATATCCGGATTATGACGTTTGAAGTCGGATTTTTGATATGTTGCGCCACAGCGCCACAGTGGCCCGCCAAAGTTGGTGAATGTTGGGTCCGACTTTGAACTTAGTTTTTTCGCTTATTTTTCAAGATAGACTTCTCAAATCTTGCATATAAAGGTTTTTTGGGACAGAGAATCGATTCCCGCTATCAGTTTTGCTGCCCGAGTAACCCAAGTTGCTGGGTGGGTTCCACTTGACCGTCTGAGGGGTGAGGTCGGTAACCGCTTCCCGGAGGTCCATAGTAGGCTTTACAAAGCCCCTCCAAACTTTGTCTATAGGGGTTTTCTGGTGCGCCCAGCTCATTCCCGGTGTCCGTTTTGCCGTCTGACCCACCCATCTTGCTGTGCTGGTTCCACTTTGCCGTCTGGAGGGTCCAGTCGGTACCGACTTCTGGGAACATCATATAGGACTGTACATAGCCTCGCAAAACAATGTCTATAGGGGTTTTCTGGTGCGCCCAGCTCATTCCTGGCATCCGTTTTGCCGTCTGACCCACCAATCTTGCTGTGCTGGTTCCACTTTGCCATCTGGAGGGTCAGGTCGGTGGGAGGTCATGGGGTCAAAAATGGAAATTTTCAAAAGTGGTCAAATTTGGTACCAAATGAAAGCCCTAAGCGAGCTGAGCAACGTTTCTCATAAAAGTGCATGCTCAAAGTGGCTGTAGAGGGCTGTGCTGTGCTGTGCTATTTAATGCATAATGCTTAATGATTCTTTAACGCTTTTATGTCAACGACATGTAAAAAGTGGATAAACAAGAAATAAAAATGCTCCTAAAGAGCAAAGAAAGGAATATGAGTCCACATGGAACATATAAAATGCTAAATATTGTCGATTGTAAATTAAGAATAAGACAAGCATGTAAAATGCTAATATGAGTCTGGTGGGGTTGGAAAGTGCAGAAGACAAGTTTGTACACGCACCAATATGAGTGCATGCCAAATAGACTCATATTGGCATTCCGTAAAAAAACGATAATGCATGCATCCATTGCGGAATTCTAACGTATATATTTCTACGCAGGAGTAAAGACGAATAAGTACGTAGCGTTATTGACGTCACATGGATATCCCAACCATGGTCAACATTGTCAACTTTTCTCCTTAGGAAACTGTTAGACCGCTGTTACCTAGTCAACAATGCGCCGACGGGCGGATATAACATGTATAACATTTTTATTAAGCGTTTCTATAACTCATGTATTCAGAGACTCAAAGTTAAATCTGATGTTAACTTTCGGGACATATATACGTTTATACGTGCGTAACCTGTGGAGCATCCTGTCATCCACCCTAAAACTACCCTGTCTCGTCTTGCTGTCATTACGTGAGTGATATGTAACCGAAATTCGCAACCACTTGCCTTCAGACTACTAATAATGCCAATATGAGTCTATTTGGCATGCACTCACATTGGTGCGTGTACAAACTTGTCTTCTGCACTTTCCAACCCCACCAGACTCATATTAGCATTTTACATATTTGTCTTATTCTTAATTTACAACCGACAATATTTAGCATTTTACATGTTCCATGTGGACTCATATTCCTTTCTTTGCTCTTTAGGAGCATTTTTATTTCTTGTTTTATTTGCTTAGCTTTAGCTGGGCGTTAGTGTTTGTATTGCTAAAACGTATAGGTAGGTAAAGAGGTACTACATTAGGTATTAATTTACGTGGTCAGTTAAACCCAGGCTCTCACTTCAATTTGCAACCCTGTCTCTGTATTAAAACTGTAAAATGTTTGTAATTGTCTTATGTTGTCAAACTTGTCTGTATAATGTTGTTTTAAGGGAGACACTGTCAACACGTACAATGCAATTGACAAGGATTCGCCAAATCCCACGGACCGTCAAATTGAGGTGGATATCCCTCGATGCCATCAGTATGACGAACTTCTGTCCTCACCAACCGGGCATGCTAAGTTTAAGCGAATCCTCAAGGCTTGGGTGGTCAGCCATCCACAGTATGTCTACTGGCAGGGCCTGGATTCCTTGTGTGCACCTTTCCTCTACCTTAACTTCAACAACGAAGGTACGTACGTAAATACAGTTAGTTATGTGTATAAATGCCAGCTTTTGACTGACATCTCTGCCTTTTAAGGAGACTTGACTCAAATTGAGCTTAGTTGTAAGAAAGAGATTTTGAAACTCTGTTGGAGATTTCGTTTTCCTGAACTCTTCTTAATTTCTCAACTTATCGAGTTAGTTAATAAATATAACTATTTTATTTTATTTTAGCTCTAGCATACGCATGTTTGTGTGCCTTTATTCCTAAATATTTGGTAAACTTCTTTGTCAAGGACAATTCTGCCGTAATTCATGGTAAGCTATTTCGTGCTTTTGATTGTTTTAACCATGCCCGCCTCATATGTTTCAGACGATCTGCGTAAACTCTTGCTTTTTCCTAGGCAAAAATTTCTGGAGGGGGGGCTCGGATTTCTGGGGGCGGAAGAAAAATTTTTAGAAAAATATCTAAATTGACTATTTTTAACTTAAATTTAAGCTTAAAATAGCTAAGAAATGCTTAAAAATGGGTAAAAATCCGGCGCAGCCGGAAAAAATTCAAAATTTTCCCTCAAAACCCTATTTTTCCGGGCATTTTAGGGTGGGGGGGGGGTAAGGCCCGAATCCTGGCGGGGGGGCGACCGAAGTCTGGGGGGTGGAACGGATTTCGGGGGATCCCCCCGCCCTGTAGGAAAAAGCCAGTAAACTGTTGGTTTTTTATTTGCAAGTGAAGTTTCTATAAAGTTTTCTAGCTGCTCTTAGGGTCCTCAGAGCAGTGTGCTTTGCAGGCTACGCGTTAGCACCCACAAATCAATCCCCGCTTGCCAATCCAAGTTGACCGCTGTTCTTTGGCTGAAGCTCACAACACACATTTTGAACCAGCTGAGTAGTTGTATTTCAAGCTTCAGCATGCAAGCTTAACTAAAGTCTGACAGAGAAATGTCATGTGTGTAGAAAACTGTGATCACTTATACTGCATATTCAGCGAGACCCATAGCATTATAATATATTTTCAGAATCCTCGACGAGAGGAAATTTTTTATAACACTTTAAATTTTGGAAAATTTCAGAAATTTAAAAATATCGGTTTCAGGCCTGTTGCGGCTCCTTTTTTCCTTTTATTTCCTTTATTTTCGAGACCTTCCATTTATTTCCATTTTTTTCGCCCAAAATTCCTTTTATTTCCTTTTTTCTGGCTGACTTCAAAAAGTCTAGGAATTTACAAGCTTTTTAAGCAAAATTTACGTTTTTGCCCGTATTTTCTCAAAAATTTCCGGCTTCGCCGGGATGTGATCGTGTGGATTTTAATTTCAAAGTTGTTTTTATATTTTGGACGTATATAATTTAATAATAACTTTACTTGGCTTTACGTTTTGTATTTTGATCTATTTGGCTGGAAAAGTGTAATTTTAAGCTATAGTAACGGCTGAGTTTTTGCAGTTTCTAGAGTGCACGAAATAGCAATTAATTTTAACGATTTTATTCTTTTCAGCACATGTATTTTTTGTTACGCAACGCTAAGATTATATACATTTTGATGGTTGTAGGTAGTTTCCAGGACTTTGCAGAAAATTTCGAACATTATCTAAACTACTGGTTTATCGTTGAGATTTTCAAGTATATATTATTTGAAATAGTTTACTATGACAGCATGTTTTCTTTATGAATGCGAGCTTAGTTATATAGTTTAAAAAAGTGAAATGTATTAACAATGCGGAATTTGATAGGAGGTTCGTGTAAACCTGGACTGGTTCTATTTAATTTTGTCGTCCAAGATAATTGCTTTTCTGTCTGGAATAGTGAAAACTTCTGGAGCTAAAATTTTTTGAACAAAATGTTTCTGCTATTTCAGTTTTAGTTCTCTTTCTCTTTTCTCACGTTTTTCAGTTTTATCGACTACATTCCCACCTAGGTTTTAAAGAATTTTTTGAAAATTTTTAATCATGGGGGTGCTCGGAGAGCCCCCCATAATATGAGCTATAAAGGCACTTTGCGGATTTTGAAAAGTGCTAATTAGGCATAACTAATTAACGGGAAGGAATTAAGAGCTAATATTTACATTTTTGAAATCTCCAGGCCGAGAGCTTTCGAATGATACCAAACTTGCCCGGAAAAAATGAACTTTGAAAAAATCGACTTTCTCTTACGGGTTTGAAAGTGGGGTTTTTTTTCTCTGTATTCAGCATGATTTTTGTCAATTTTGTGTTAACTCGATTTTTCAAACGGCCCATAGGAAAAATTTTTCTATACTATTTTTTGAATATCTAGGCAATGGTACTTAGCAAGTTTATGTTTTTTTTTTCGAATTTCGATCTGGTTCGATTTTTATAGATGGTCAAAAATGGAAAAAATAGCGTTTTTGGACACCTTCAAGCTGAAAAATTTCTAAGTCCGAAAATTTGAAAATAGTCTAAAAACGGGCAAAAACAGCGTTTTTCGGCCTTGGGGTGGTACCCACATATAGTAAATCGGGGTCGCTGAACACGATGAGCATAGTGCCGACACCGTATCTCGCCTGGTTCATCTGGTTCAACTGGTTCAAAGTTGAACCAGTTCCTGGTTCAAGCTACTGGAGATAGCTAGAAGGCTGAAATTTTGCATACAAAGGTTATTGGGCATGGGGAATTCACTGGTGGTGTTACTTTGGTGATCCGACCCATGGCTGGCCAGATCTGGTTCAACTGGTTCAAAATTGAACCAGTTCCTGGTTCAAGCTACTGGAGATAGTTGGAAGGCTGAAATTTTGCATACAAAGGTTATTGGGCATGGGGAATTCACTGGTGGTGTTACTTTGGTGATCCGACCCATGGCTGGCCAGATCTGGTTCAACTGGTTCAAAGTTGAACCAGTTCCTGGTTCAAGCTACTGGAGATAGCTAGAAGGCTGAAATTTTGCATACAAAGGTTATTGGGCATGGGGAATTCACTGGTGGTGTTACTTTGGTGATCCGACCCATGGCTGGCCAGATCTGGTTCAACTGGTTCAAAGTTGAACCAGTTCCTGGTTCAAGCTACTGGAGATAGCTAGAAGGCTGAAATTTTGCATACAAAGGTTATTGGGCATGGGGAATTCACTGGTGGTGTTACTTTGGTGATCCGACCCATGGCTGGCCAGATCTGGTTCAACTGGTTCAAAATTGAACCAGTTCCTGGTTCAAGCTACTGGAGATAGTTGGAAGGCTGAAATTTTGCATACAAAGGTTATTGGGCATGGGGAATTCACTGGTGGTGTTACTTTGGTGATCCGACCTATGCCTGGCCAGATCTGGTTCAACTGGTTAAAAGTTGAACCAGTTCCTGGTTCAAGCTACTGGAGATAGTTGGAAGGCTGAAATTTTGCATACAAAGGTTATTGGGCATGGGGAATTCACTGGTGGTGTTACTTTGGTGATCCGACCTATGCCTGGCCAGATCTGGTTCAACTGGTTCAAAATTGAACCAGTTCCTGGTTCAAGCTACTGGAGATAGTTGGAAGGCTGAAATTTTGCATACAAAGGTTATTGGGCATGGGGAATTCACTGGTGGTGTTACTTTGGTGATCCGACCTATGCCTGGCCAGATCTGGTTCAACTGGTTAAAAGTTGAACCAGTTCCTGGTTCAAGCTACTGGAGATAGCTAGAAGGCTGAAATTTTGCATATAAAGGTTATTGGGCATGAGGAATTCACTGGTGGTGTTACTTTGGTGATCCGACCCATGGCTGGCCAGATCTGGTTCAACTGGTTCAAAATTGAACCAGTTCCTGGTTCAAGCTACTGGAGATAGTTGGAAGGCTGAAATTTTGCATACAAAGGTTATTGGGCATGGGGAATTCACTGGTGGTGTTACTTTGGTGATCCGACCCATGGCTGGCCAGATCTGGTTCAACTGGTTCAAAATTGAACCAGTTCCTGGTTCAAGCTACTGGAGATAGTTGGAAGGCTGAAATTTTGCATACAAAGGTTATTGGGCATGGGGAATTCACTGGTGGTGTTACTTTGGTGATCCGACCCATGGCTGGCCAGATCTGGTTCAACTGGTTCAAAGTTGAACCAGTTCCTGGTTCAAGCTACTGGAGATAGGTAGAAGGCTGAAATTTTGCATACAAAGGTTATTGGGCATGTGGAATTCACTGGTGGTGTTACTTTGGTGATCCGACCCATGGCTGGCCAGATCTGGTTTAACTGGTTCAATGTTGAACCAGTTCCTGATTCAAGCTACTGGAGATAGCTGAAAGGCTGAAATTTTGTATGCAAAGCTTATTGGACATGGGGAATTCACTGGTGGGATTTGTGATTGCTGCTGCCACAGTTATGGCAGCGTTCCCAAAAACTAGACGGAGGACAAGTAGGAAAAATGCTCCTTGCAGTCGCATGAAAAAGTTAATATGAGCTATGATGGTCAACATTTAAATGTGTCAAGGACAAGATTTAAAATGTTTAATATGAGCCAACATCTAAATAAGTAGAGGACAAGATGTAAACGGCTAATATGAGCCGCTACGTTTCTCTTGGGCTCATATTGACGCTACTAAAATGGCAAACATATATACAGTTTACGGTTGGCATATAAGCATCAGTGTTTATAAACGATTTGATTGGCTTGGGAATATTGAATTAATGTGATGATTGCGATGATAACTTCAAATGTGATTTCTCAAGATTTCACAACATGTGTAAATTCCACATTTTCGTTTCTTCATTAGATTGGACTTCGGTTTCGTTTTGTTGACTTATATGGTGGCCTTAAATGTGTACTTGGATGTAGCGGTGGAGAAGAAAACATTTACGTACAGCTTTACAAAATTAATGTTTATGCGTCGTTATTCATGCAAGCCATTTCAGTGTTGGATTAAAAGTAAGCAAAAGCTAAATGAGCGTCAATATGAGCCCAAGAGAAACGTAGCGGCTCATATTAGCCGTTTACATCTTGTCCTCTACTTATTTAGATGTTGGCTCATACTAAACATTTTAAATCTTGTCCTTGACACATTTAAATGTTGACCATCATAGCTCATATTAACTTTTTCATGCGACTGCAAGGAGCATTTTTCCTACTTGTATATATACGTAGGCCCTCAATTTCTAGGCCCGGCCCGGCTCCGGTAGTGGCGGCCCCGGCGCATCTCTAGAAACTACTTATAGTAGAAGAACACAGCTTCAGTGTTGCTTTTGAAGTGCCAGGCATTCCGTTACTTGAATCTGGACTATTTATATATTTCTCAAAAAATTTTCGAATTTTCGAACATTTTCCAAATTCTAACTTATCATAAAAATCTGAAATTTTTCCAGCTTATCATAAAATTCTAAAAAGTTTACAGGCGGCAGTACAGATTTCAGGAGACATTTGCAGATGTCAATATAAAAAAATCGCTCGGCTTCATCGAATCTAAATTTTTAAAGCAAAAATAATAGTAATGCGTTAGCGTAGTAGCAAGAAAATAGCCTTTATTGTTTGTTATTTTTGCCAGTTTTCATCGGGAAAATTCCTTTTTTCCTTTTTTGTTTCAAAATTCCTTTTTTTATTCCTTTTTTTCTGAGTAAGGCCGCGCAACAGCCCTGCGGTTTATCGGGGATTTTCTCCGGAATATTCATGCTAAAAATTTCTTTCTCCTTCTAAAATATTCTTGTGTCACTCTGCGTGTTTTCAGATGGGAAAATTTTGCTGTAAGAAAGAAAATTTTAGCATGCATGGAGGAAAACCCCGATAAACCGATATTTTGAAATTTCTAAAATTTTAAATTTGCTAAACATTTTCCTCTCACGAGGATTCTGAAAGACATAATGTTATGGGTCTCTGATGAAATTAAATGTATAAAATATTGTATACGTGATCACAGTTTTCTACACAGATTTTTGTGTTAGACTTTAGCAAATTTGTTTGATTCGCTGAGATAATCAGCCGATAGCGCAGAGTATAATTTTTGTTTTAATAATAGAGAGTACCTAGTGCCAGGCGCGTAGCCGGGGGGGGCGAGCGAGGGGGCCGTGCCCCCCCCCCGAAATCGGAGGCAAAAGAAAATTTTGATGAGTACCAGCAGCGTTAATAAATATTTCGAAAAATTTTCGCCTGCGGCGCTACTTTTGGACGAAAATATCCCAAAAGCCCTAGATTTTGCTATAAATTTGCCTCCAGTGGTTCATTTGCGGTAAAAATTTCAGAGCACTTTTGACTTGCTACTATAGCTACTTTCTTCTTCTGTTGCCCCCATCCGAAATTTTTTTCTGGCTACGCTAGTGCCTAGGGCATTAGATGTCCTCTTGGCCTCATGGTATTAGAAAGTGATTAATTATTTTTGTAGAGTATCTCGCCATATTTAATCATCTCATTGCATTCCATGACGCACCGATGTTCACTCACTTAACGGATATTGGCTTTATGCCAGAGGTTCGTACACTTGTTTTTGTGAACACTTTGAATGGTTGATTTTGTTTCATTGTCAGCAGACATAATTTATCTTACGTACTTAATTTTGCGTCACGCAGTGGAACATAATTATATGTAATCTGACATTCACCTCAGTCCTTTTTGTTGTGAATTGAATTTTTATGTACTGCAAACTGCAGGAGGAAAACATTTTTATTATTGTAACTACCGTATTATGCCAAACAGTGGCCCATGGGCGTTTTTTCGGAATCAGCAATTTCGGATTTGATTTTTGTAATCCAAAAAAGCGCCCATCCCCCGAAAAAACGCCCATGGGCTATATTTTGGAAACCGTCTTAGAATTGCAGCTTTGCCAATTTTCAATAAATTCGATAAATTTCTACGGACAGGCTGTTCGGCCTGTGTCAGTTGCTCATAATATGTCTATCCAAAGAACCGAAGATTGATTATAAGCCTTACAATAGCTTAAACAGTGACAACTTTATTCACAAACTTTTAGTTTTCCAAGTCACGAAAGTGAGCATTGAGAAATCCAAAAACGCGCCCACCCCCCGAAAAAACGCCCATGGGCGTTTTATTGGGTGGGCCACTGTTTGGCATAATACGGTACCTATTTCAGCTATATGCCATTCCATGGTTCCTTACTATGTTTTCACGTAAGTGCACTATTATTCAACTATTTCAGTAATAAGTGTATGGCAGGCATTTTTCATTACTTCTTTATAAATAATAAATGTATGATTTTACAGTTTGTTGTGATGCATTTGGACATTAAACAATACGGATTATTAAAAATAATCAGGTTGTGTAATCTTCGGAACTATGTTTTAATGTCCTGTGATCACAGCTTGTGCTTTACGTTTGTTCTTGTTTATAGACGTGTTTCCACTTCACAAGACGTTTCATCTGTGGGACACTCTTTTGTTGGGCAATGATGCTTTCCCCCTCTGTGTCGGAGTGGCCATCCTAATGCAGTTGCGTAAACGATTGCTTCACTATGGCTTCAATGAATGTATCCTACTATTCTCTGACATGCCTGGTAAGAATTTATCCATGATAAATTATACCGACGCACAAAGCACATCGACAGCTATGGTACTGGAATTTATATCCACTCTCATTTTGTGAGGCAACTTTTTCTAATCTTGATTTTTCACTGAAATGTAACATTCTGAACCATAAAATGCAACGTTAGCTTGAATAGTAGTCAGTAGAACACTAGAACCGCGTTTTCCCAACCTCCAACGTCAAGCTATAATATGTTTCAGAGATTGATATTGAACGCTGTGTGTCTGATTCGATTCATCTGTTCTGCAATACTCCAAAGAGTGCCACTGTTCGGGTTCACTCTCCGATGACTGTGACCAAGCCAAGGGGCAGACATCCCCTTCGTGCCGTTAGTGCCAGTTTCATTGGTTACTCCCTGGACGTTCAGTCAGAGATGGTATCTAATTTTTTTGGTTGTCTGTCTACTCAAATGCAAAGCTGCAAAAAGCTTGTTGTTTACGTATACGGTGTTTAGCATTACAAGTTTGAAAGTGTAATACTTTTTCATGTTCTATACGGTATGCATGCATTGTACGAAAGACTCTATTTTTTAATTTCTCGCAGTGTTTTAACATTTCAGGGTATGGACTCTTTAAGTTTAGAAGAACTGAAGGCCGACATTTCCCCAAGGATTTGTGCCTCAGAGCTTATTGAATTGACAGGGCCAAAATCGTATAGACGTATCCTGGTGCTTGATATTCGTAGTCGAGAGGAGTAAGGCTTTAACAACTAGTTTTTTGTTACTTTCCTCAGTTTCTCTTCTGTAAATTAGGTAATTGAAATGGGATAGAAGAAATTGAATAAGAAAATGTGAATGTTGCAAGAGCAAACTTATCGTAGTCATTAATGCAGGTTTGGGATGTCAACTTGCAATTATCATCCTTCTTCTTGTGTTGGATTTGTTATCTGTTTTTGATCTGTTGTTTTTGTATGAGAAAGGGAGGTATTACTTATTTTCTTTCACTAATAAAATGTCCGCAGTCAGCTACATGGTGTGTGTTGGACTTCAATGTAGCTATGCTATACCCATAATTATTTTGAATTTTATTTGATTGTTTTCAGATATTTAAAGGGTACTTATCCGGCCAGTTTAAATTTGCCAATGTCCGCCTGTTTCATGTCCTCTGAACTGTTCACTCTTCCAGACTGGCCTGTCAAAGAATCCCTAGACCGTCACAAGGCTGCCCATGGTTTGATCGTTGTGATTGGGAGCAAAAATGCTTCCGGCGGAAAGGCTAGTAGAACCATATCTCTTTTATCACTTATTTATTATATCACATGTATTATCTCTTTTGTTGAATGCATTTACTGACAAGAGCACTGTCTTTTTGATTGTGACTTTTTTGAATTGTTTGGAAAAGAAGTGTTTTAGTATTACTTATTATTATTTTTAGTTTGCGGCGGAGTTGGTTCGACTTGGCTACTCTCGGGTGTGCTTTTTGCATAATGGAATAGAAGTCTTGAAACATACAGATCTATTAACGATACCCCCGGTGGGAATTTAGCACTTCCTACAGCATGCCTGCTCTGTCTTCTACAAAATAAAAATTGCAGTTGCAGTTAATTTTTAAGCTTCCTAAACTGTGTTCAGCGGAATGTGTGACTCAACTCCGTGGGCCGATCTCTGTTGTCGACTTGCAAGGATATTTATAATTATGTAAAATTTAATGTAAAACAATTAAAAGATAAACATTATATTTTGTTATTT
>JASAND010019077.1:0-11319 GCA_030248195.1 Trissonchulus latispiculum
CATTTTCAGGACATGGATTTTTGAGTACGTACATAAAATTGTCTAGAATGTTCCACGGCAGTTTTCTGAACTGGCTCAAAAAGTGTTTTTAGGAGTTCAACCATCGCCTTGTACGTACCTGGCATTCCCAATGACGAAAGTCTATGGATGACCTTTTCACCCAATTCGGCCAATAAAATTGAGTAAAATTTATCTTCACCAATATCGTTTGCCTTCGCAATGGCCTCAAAACTGATTATCCATTCGTCGGGAGTTAGAGAGGTTTCCCTCCCGTTATAATTGCTCAAACCCTTAAAAAGAGTTATCAAATTCTTCAATTCGGCCATTTTTTGTTCTCTTTCTTCACGTAAACGAGCTTGTAATCGCGTTTCCAGATTTCTATTTACCACGTAAATTTGCTCGATTGTATCAGAAACTTGGTCAAAAATCTCCCAAATTCTGCCAAAGTTCGTAT
The DNA here is from genome assembly GCA_030248195.1 of Trissonchulus latispiculum. Lineage (NCBI taxonomy): Eukaryota > Metazoa > Nematoda > Enoplea > Enoplida > Ironidae > Trissonchulus > Trissonchulus latispiculum. The sequence goes on from JASAND010019077.1 coordinate 455, forward strand.
CAAAAGTGTCTTCCTCTGGAATAACTTCAATGGCGAGAAAATTTTACAAAAATATCAAAAAAGTTATATACGTATACAAAAAAAATTGCAAAATTCGTCGGCAAAATTGCTTCAAAAGACAAAATAAACGTTCCTGATTAAATCACAAGTAGGGGGGGGGTTGGGAATATTGTTATGGAGGACATTTGCGTTGATAATTGACAAATTTTCAACAATATGTCCAAAAATTGGTAATTTGGGTACAAAATCAAGTCAAAATTAAGTTTTTGACACGAAAATCAGTCGAAAAACCTCCTAGAACGACGTTTTGCGCCTAGGACGGTCGTTATTTGAAGCAATTCGGCCTAAAAATCGTACAAAAATCGATTTTTATTCATGGGTCGTTGAGTTGGAAGGGGCTAAAGAGTTTCTAGAAAATTTTTTTTTTTTATTCTCTAAATTTCAACGAAATTACCTTAATTTTTTTTTTTCAAAATTTTGTTTTTTTTTTTCAAAATTGGCGATTTAACATGGGTCCCCAAAAATTATACGACGCTTGGGGAGTACCCACAAATTTTATTTAGGCAAGAATTAGCAAAATTTGCCCTTGGGGGTACAAAAATTTACCAAAATTTGGCAATTTTTGCAAAATTTTACAAATTATGCTCCAAGTTCAGTTTCTTTTGGTTTCCTTCGTGTCAAGGTTTCTCAGTATCGAGAAAATTCGGCACAAAGGTTGTAGAAAAACCCACGAAAAATTTTCCTAACTAAAAAAATTTTCAAAAATTTTTTCCCGTCTTGGGGGGTGGGGCGGGGGTTTGGGATCCTACCTTAAATCTACCTAAAATTTACTGCAAAATAGGTTATTGGGCTGCCCCAATAACGCAGTATCAGTTTCTACGCCGTCCCCCAACTCAAAACTTCTGGGGGTGGGGTGGGGGTGGGGGTAAAACAAGTCCCCCAACGGACTTTCCCGACTTTCTAAATTTATCATTTTTCAGAGTTGCACCCTACACAATAGGAGAATTTCAAAGTCTTCAAACTTAAATAAAAAGCGTTTTAAAAGATTTTCCTAATTTTTGCGATTCTAAAAATACAAACCTTTTTCAATAAATCGCAAAATTAAGTTCAAAAATCGTTTTTGAAAAATTACGAAATTTGAAACTTTTTCAATTTAGCAAACCGGACAGTGGTCCTGTCACGGTCGCCAAATGTTAACTACTGGTCTACTGTCCGGTAACTAAACCGACAACTAGATGGCGGAACGATAGCAGGTTCTAATAAAGTACTAGCCTAAGGTGCAACTCGATCAAAAGAAATTAAATAACCCTATCTAAAGATACCCTAATAAAAGCAAGAGGCGGTCATACTTTAATAGAACTTACGATTGAATTTAATCAGCATAAAGGATATACGGCAGTAATACACAAATTGGGCAATCGGCACGACCGAACAATGATAGAACAATACTCAGACTGATTACATAAGCATCTAAGCTAACTTATATAAGCTGAATGGTTGCTGTTCATAACGATTACGTTGATCATTCACGAAACACAAATAGAGTAATTTGGGGCGGATTAACAGTTAGTAAAGTAGGTTTTTAACATATATATATATACAAGTAGAAAAATGCTCCTTGCAGTCGCATGAAAAATACAATATGAGCCAGAAAAACAGCATTCAATTCAGGAAAAAACAGGATTTAAAATGTGTAATATGAGCCAGCATATACTTATGTAAAGGACAAGATTTAAAAGTTTAATTTGAGCAGCTCGCTTTCTCGGGCTCATATTGACGAATTGTGAACACTGTTGTTTCTGCAATTAGGTTATAACTGAAATCTGTGTTATAGGTCTAACCATTAAACAAACAAATTCGTTTATTCAGTAAAAACACACAAATTATGTACAGTCAACATAAAAAATTTACTGAAAAGGGACGCACAGAGTTGAGATTACAACTAAACTTACGCACACCCAGTCAATTAAAAAAAGAGTACAGGGAGTTATATATATATATATATATATATATATATATATATATATACATCACCAAGATAAAATTTCATATATTCCAGAAGACAAACAGCTTCAATTTGATATGGAATACACAAAGAATTAGTAATTAGTATTTTATAGAAGTACATAAAAAGTAATCATAGAAAATTTTAAATCAATAGTATGCAAGGAGCGTTTAAAGACATCCAGAGAGACCGAATTAACTACACCGAACGGAAGGTTGTTCAAAGCATTCACTATTCTATTACTGAGAAAATTCTTCTTTTTGTTTCGATGGCAGGTTTTGGTACTAAGCACATAATTATGTCCCCGAAGCCTATTACTTTCTTTAACAGTAAAGAAGTCGGTACACTTTAGGCTATCTAATCCATGGACTATGCGGTAGCATTGAGATAAATCAGATTTTACTCGACGAAGTTCTAAACTGTGCAGATTTAAAATTTTTAAACGGTCTGCATAAGATTTTCTACTTAGACAAGGGATGCGTTTGGTAAACCGTTTTTGAACCTTTTCAATTTTGACAATGTCTTTCTTCGTGTATGGGTTCCAAATTACACGATTATACTCTACAATGGGTCGCACGTACGTAGCATACATAGAACGCAGAAATGACAATTCCCTAGACCTAAAGGACTTGAAATTCACATTAGACCTTTGCATCGCTTTTACTACAGTTTTGGAGCAGTGTTGCGAAAATTTTAGCTTATCATCTACCCAAACTCCAAGATATTTAACACAATTTGCTGTCGAAATCCGTATATCGTTAACCTCATATACATTGTTTGGATTATTGAAACCAAAGTGCAGGAGAACGCATTTTTCTAAAGCAATCTTTAGCTGGTTTTCCGAAGCCCAGTTAAAAACGCTATTAATGTCTTGCAATAGAAAATTATAAGCTATTTCTGAGTTGGAAGCAAAATATAATTTTGTATCGTCTGAGTAAATTTTTGTATATATATGGGTAAACTTCACACGACCGACGACATCATTGATATAAATAAGAAACCGAAGAGGCCCCAAAATACTGCCTTGCGGCACTCCGCTCAAAACTCTACTCGGGTTAGACAGTCTGCCATTGACCATGATAGACTGGAAACGGTTTGACAAAAAAGAATTTATCCAATTTAGAAAATTTTTAGGTACTTTGTAAAGTCGTAATTTGAAAAGCAATTTCAGATGGCTAACAGTATCAAATGCCTTGCTTACATCGATATATACAGCATCTACAGGAACTCTATCATCAATATACGAAACCCAGTCTCTTAGACATTCGAAAAGCTGTGTTGTAGTAGATCGATCAGGAATAAACCCATGCTGGTGAGGGGACAGGATATCTAAACTGCTGAAATAGTCATGCAAAGCATTTTTAAGTATCCGTTCCATCAGCTTACAGCAAATGCAAGTCAGACTAACAGGACGGTAATTAATAGCAATGGACTTATTGCCTTGCCTTTGTATATAGGTACCACGGTAGCTTGCTTCCAATCGCAAGGTATCTCACCAGTTTCAAAAGATTTTTGGGAAATTGCCTTCAAGGGAACTGACAAAAGTTGGTCAAATTTTTTGAAAAATACAGCAGGAAGACCATCTGGCCCTTCACTTGAATCAATTTTCAACTTTGCAATAGAGTCAACTACATGTTAACGAGTTATTCTAAACGAAGATAAATTCCGAATACTATCATTGTCATCATTCACAGTACTATGAGGCATATTAGGACAATTATTATCATCAACACCAAATACAGAGGAGAATTGTTTCGCAAAGACATTTGACATTTCTGAATGATTGGAAATTTGGCGATCCCCATCAATTAATACAGATACAGAATCATGAGAAGCAAGACTTAATGATTTAATGAATTTGAAGGACTGCTTAGAATTTGGATGAGTCAGGAATTGAGATTCTTTTTCTAAATATTCTTTCCTGATTGCGCCTGTACAAAGTTTAGCGCATCTTTTGTATTTAGTCTTTGTCTCTTCAGTCTGATGTATCTTAAATTGCTTGAAAGATTTTCGTTTATTCAACAACAACCGCTTAATCCGGTTAGAATAATTGCGCTTATTACGAGTCTTGGCGGTACGTGCCCTGAAAGAAACGTAGGTATTTATTAAGTGCAAACTGATCGATTTAAAAATACCCCACATGTCATCAACAGATTTGTCACTAAAAAGATAATTCCAGTTGAGTGACTGAAGATGTCTATACATCGAACATGTATTAGTCAGGTCCCATAAATATCTGCCATTAGTAGTAGAATCAGAAACCACTGTGGACGAAAGTACATTAAAAGACACTACATTATGATCGCCTAGAGCCTAGAGGAGAGTTTATACCAATATTTGAGACAATTGAGAGATTGTTCACAAAAACTAGATGAAGAATTGAGGTTTGCCTAGTAGGTTGTAGAACCAGCTGCGTAAGATCAAAGGACTGAAATAGTTCTAGAAACTAGTTTTGATTATAAGTTGTGGGTGCTGTAATTTTATGCCAATCTATACCAGGCAAATTCAAGTTCCCCGCAAACAAAAAAGGCAGGTTAAAACTAGAAATGCACTCCATAAGCTGCCTAAAATACGATACAACGTGAGACAGAGTAACAGATGGTCGATAAACATTACATACAAGAAAATCTTAGGTACGTTTACACAAAAACATTTCAACTTCCTATTAACCAGGGTGGCAACCCCACCACCCTTCCTGTCCCCAGATCTATCGCATCTAAAAACATTAAAGGAAGAATTGCATCTAAGTACGGAGCTAGGGTCTTGTTCAGTAAGCCAGGTTTCTGTGATTAGAATAATGTCTGGAGACATACCATTAATTATTTCGGAATTAAAGTCGTCAATTTTATGAAGAACACTTCTAGAATTTAGTAAGACAGCAGAAAGAACAGCAGTTCGTTTTTCAGCAGGGACATGCTTACTACTTTTGGCCACCCTATTATGGCCTAAATAAAAGATGACTGAGTTAAATGCGTATTACAGAAATAGTTACCAGCAGTAGAACCATATTTTACCACATTACTATACAGTTCCGAAGGCGCCATGTAGAAATTTGGCGCGTCTTCAGCCATACAAGATAGAAGAGGGCGAGGGCGGGACTGGTTTTGAGGTTGAGAGAATTGACTGAGCTGGTTGGGTTGGGACTGTGTAAACGTTCTACAACTGGCAAGGTTGGATTGCTGCAGGCGCCTGCGGGAGCACAAAACTGATGACTCCAGCCGTTTGGATCAGACAACAACGGACGCCTGTCAACCAAAGGGGATTCGGAATTCAAATTGCGTCCATAAGGATATTACCAAAGATGTTCAGTCCCGGAAGAGTAGGAGCCCGGGCACCAGCTATATCAGATGTATGCAAGCCAGATCCTCAGAAGGTGTCTGCAGGATACGTAGAATGAACGAGTTAGCATAAATAGTATAAATAGCCGAGCAATTGTATAAATAATCGAGCACTTAACGATATATAACAACATCCAATTAAGATTTTAAGCTAGAAACCTTTAAACCAGAACTTATGGTTGTTACAACATAAAATCATCATTATACAGCGTTCACGTCAAAAACGAGAAACATCTTTCTGTAGTTTTTGGAAAACGTGCTGATTATCAAAAATCTGAATACATAGATACCCTGCAATAGGTCCAGTTGTTCTATATAAATTAAGTTTATGAGTGATGATCAAAACTGATTCTATCAGAATCATCTGAACGAATACCAAAAAAACAGAGAGGGACGCAAATTTACGGGCGATCTGTGAAGCGTCAATATGAGCCCGAGAAAGCGAGCTGCTCATATTAAACTTTTAAATCTTGTCCTTTACATAGGTATATGCTGGCTCATATTAGTTAAATCTTGTCTTTTCCTGAATTGAATGCTGTCTTTCTGGCTCATATTGTATTTTTTGTAGTGTATTGTATTCATGCGACTGCAAGGAGCATTTTTCCTACTTGTCCTATTTCATTTTTGAGAATGTTTTATGGTTCATCAACCGTGACATTAGCCAGACACCTATAGTAGCTACCAATCCCGGAATCGGATGAATTCACACATTATTATTACTTCGAAAATAACAATTTTCAATAATGCGCACCACCAAATGTCCGAAAATATCCGTTTTTGGAAACTTTTCCCAACTTTGACCCTGGGCGATGAACCACGGGTGCCATGCAGACAGCTTCTAGCGGTTTCTACAGACTGTCAAACATGGGCTCACGAACATTCGGATTTTCGAGGGTCCCAAGTCCCAACATTCGAGGGCCATTTGGTGGTGCGCATATATAGTAAATCGGGGTCGGTGAAAACGATGAGCATATCGCCGAAACCGACGGATGTGACCCTCGGGCTGGATGGCGCCCGTGGTTCCTCGCCCAGGGTCAAAGTTGGGAAAAGTCCCCAAAAAACGGCTATTTTCGGCCATTTGGTGGTGCCCATATAAAGTAAATCGGGGTCGCTGAAAACGATGAGCATACTGCCGAAACCGACGTATGTGACCCTCGGGCTGCATGGCGCCTGTGGTTCATCGCCCAGGGTCAAAGTTGGGAAAAGTTGACATACGACGTATATGTTATATTTTGTCCCGTAATACATACGACAGCAACTACAACACAAGAAGCCCGCCAATACTATGACCAAGCAGAAGTCTTATTCAGGGAAGCAGGAATGAAACTTCGAGAATGGAGCTCGAATGATTCCGCCTTTACAAGGTCCTTGCCAAAGGCCGACAGTGTGGACGATATTGAGGTCAAAGTTCTAGGCCTTCAATGGAACACTAAAACCGACGCGCTTAGCACTAAAAATATTTCTCCGTCTGACAAGCCGATCACGAAACGCAACATTCTTTGTCATTTGGCACAATTGTTTGATCCAATGGGATATCTCAATCCCGTCGCAATAAAGGGTAAAGTACTACTGCAGCAACTATGGATATCCAAAGTCGAATGGGAAGAATTTTTGGAAGGACCCCATGCAGAGGAATGGCAAGACATCTCTAAATCTATGAGTCAGGTCTCAACAATCAAAATGGGAAGATGCGTGCACATCAACTCTCAAGCCCCCTGCCAGTTGATATGTTTTGCCGATGCTAGCCCTCGGTGCCTACGCAGCTGCCGTATATATCCGTTAAGGACATCCGGTTCCATTGGTTAATCTAGTAGTCTACACCAAAGCCAGAGTGGCCCCCACTACGCCCTACTACGCTTCCCCGACTCGAACTGCTGGCTGCAGTGACGGGAGTCAGGATCCTAATCTTCGTAGAAGCTCAGCTGCAACACCGAGTTACCAACAAATTCCTGCTCACAGATTCTCAAACCGTACTGCAACGGATAGCTAGTACGAAACCATTAGAGTTGTATGTTGCAAGAAAAGTACAAGAAATCAGAGCGGCTACCAACACCACATATGGCCATGTGTCCTCTACCAAGGAATACCTAATAAAGACGTCCCTAAGGTGTTTAGCCAACAAGCAGCTTGGTTCAACGGCCCTAGTTGGTTGCTCAGTGATCAACAGGACAGGCCTGTAACGTTCTACATCCCAGTAAAGGATACTCTAGTCGTGCAAAAGGCTCATGTTGTTCGAAGAAATGACCAAGCAGAACCTGAATCTTGTCCTATCAATAGCTACACTCTAGGCATTGATCCATCCAAGTTTCATAGCCTATCAAAGCTGCTTCGCGTCACGTGTTACTGCCGTCGCTTCTTATCTCGCTGTAAACGTGAAGCCGTTCCGCCGACAGTTACAGTGACGACTGAAGAGCTGAAATACACAGAAAGACAATGGATTCTTGAAACTCAACGAAAATTCTACGTTCAAATGCAACTGATGAAGGGGAAGAAGAAGCACCTCATTAAACAACTCGGCTTATTCTTATCAGATGGTTTGGTGCGCTGCGGTGGACGTTTGACGAACGCACCGTGCGTCGCATGTCGTGCGTCGCAACGCAACGCATCTGTGCGTTAAACCTGCCTTATCTGGGTTTATTTTAAGGAAAAAAAGTGGGGGGAGGAAGCCCTCTAGTGGGGGGAAGTCGAAAAGTGGGGGGGGAATAAAATAGTCTGAAAATGTCAAAAATACAGTAAAAATAGCCTGTTTTCTACATATACTGCTATAACTATGCTAAAAAGTGCTCAAAAATTGAGTTTGAGTGCCAAAATCGACAATCAAATAGGTTTTCACCCATTTGATTCAGAGCCAAACTAGACCCATTTTAAGGCGAAAGTCGATTTTTACCCGACTTTATCTGGTCATTTGATCCAACTTATCATTTGGGTGATCGTCTGGATTTGATTTTTTCCTTTATTTTTGTTGCGATATATAATCCTTGAATCTAACCATTCTATCAATGCCTGGGTCAACTCCGTCTGGTGGAAGAAAGTTTCCTCCCTCTCCCTGCCTTCCATGTCATCTGTGCTCTACGGCTGTAGGGGAAAGAGACTTTTCTATTCTGTGTACTCTGTGTTCGCGAAGAAGTCACGCTTCATGTCTTCAGATTTCCGACGCTCAGTACCGGAAATTTGAGTCGGCTGGGGCCCTGCCTTTTCTGGGCACTGCCTGTTCAGAATGCAAAGGTCTTATTGAGAAAATGTCCTCTCAGATGTCTATTCCATCCGGTACTCCTGTGCCACCCCCATCTTTCGATCCCACTATTGTCCGAAATGTTGTTCGAGAAATCTTACCGGAAATTGTTTCCAAATGTTTGGAAGCCATTTTCCCGAAGTTGATTGAGTATATGGGAGAGGTCGACAAACGGGTTGCTTCTGGAGTATCGGAGGCGCTTGAAAAGGAGTCCAAGAAGAAGAATCTGGTTATGACGGGTCTGCCTTTCACTGATAAAGAAAAGAATAAGATCGATGTGACATCTGAAGTGAAGGGCATCGCCCTTCAAATCGTTTTGGAGGAGTCTGCAGTTTCCAGGGTTTATCGTGATGGACCTGAAGGCACTGCTAAAGGCCATTAAGATTTGCTTTAATGATCCTACTGCTCGCTCTACCGTCCTCCGTTCGACTGATGCCATCCGTGAATTGGATAAGCTTTATCAAAATGTGTGGATTCGCCCTGACCTAACTTATGCTGAGCGTGTCAGAGACCGGGTTCTTCGTGACGAACTGAAGGCCAGAAGGGCCAAAGGTGAAGAAGTCATCATTCGGAATGGGAAAATCGTGCCAGGCAAGCCAAAAAACCCCCACCCACCACCTACTGGCGAGGCATCAACCTCCCTCAGTCAACCTCCGATGCAGTGAAGAATCTTCAAGTAACTGGTTATAATTCTGTTTTGATTAATGCACGTAGTATTGTGTCAAAAGTCGGGGATTTCAGAGTTTAAGTTCTAGGAAACCTGTCTACTCCTTTATTTTTATTACAGAAACATTGCTGAAAACGGAAATTCTAACGAAAGAGTTAGGGTGTACCAATAGGTATGAGACCTATCGTGCGGATAGGTCAACTTGTATCGGAGGAGTGGTGTTAGCCTTGGTACACCGCAGTTTCAAGTCAGTATCTATTTTGAATTTATCTGATAATGGATGTGAAATTGTCTGTTTTGATGCTTTTTACCGGGAAAAAAGTTTAAGATCCGTTTTGTTTTGTGTTATTTACCATCGTCTAGTAGCTGTAATCAAGTAGAGCAATTGTGCCGTCAGCTTAAGGATCTTCTTAAATTATGTAAGCGTTATGTGGTGGTGGGAGGTTTTAACCTACCCGGTGTTAATTGGTCTAAATTCACATGCACTAATCAAGTTGAGGAAATTTTTATGGACTGTCTCTTAACTCTTGATCTTAAACAGTTAGTTGATAGTCCCACTAGGGGCAAGAATTTGTTAGATTTAGTATAATGTCCAATTGTGTTGATTCTATTTATAAAGTTTGTGTTTCTGAACCCATCTCCAATTCTGACCATGAGAAAGTTGAGTTCCTTGTATCGAGTGCATATCCTTTAAAAGAAGAAGAAGTTGTAATCAAATACGATTTTACTAAAACCAATTATGAAGCTATTTCTACTTATATTTGTGCGACTGATTATCCTGAAATTTTTGTAAATTTAGATTCTGAAGTCATGTGGAACGTGCTTAAATTCTTTTTAATTGAGGCTATAAAGCTGTATGTACCAAAGAAAACATATTGTACAAAGTACGCCAAACCTTCTCAAGAGATACAAACGTTATGTTCACGTAAGCGTAGACTTTGGGCCAAATTTAAAGCAAGTGGAGATCTGGAATTTAGAGAAAGTTGGAAAAGAGTGTGTCTTTTAGTAAAGCAAAAGGTGTACTTAAATGAGCTCTCTTTTGAAAGAAAAGCTATGACTAATTCAAATCCCAAAGACTTTTGGAAATTTGTGAATCGAAAATTAGGTGATCAACAGCATTCACCTGTTTTAAACAAGGGTGATGCCTTAATTACTGAGGAAAAAGCTATCGCTGAAGAATTCAATGAAGCTTTTTGTAGTGTATTTATAATTGATGACGGAAGAACTGTTTTAACTAATTACACTCCTATTGATACGCTAGATACAATCTACGGAGGAAGAAATACTTAAAGCTTTGAAAAATTTTCCCTCAAAACTTAGTTGTGGACCTGAGCAAATACCATCTAAATTTATTAGAAATTTGTCGTCTGAGCTTGCACCAATTCTTCTCGTTTTGTATAACAATTCTCTAGACAGTGGATGTATACCCCTTGAGTGGAAAGCTGCTAATGTAGTACCTATTTTGCTTATTTTGGAAGGCATTGCTCAATTACAGTTTTCAGTTCCTAAATGTTTGTTATTTGTTTTGGGCACACCTCCAACGCCTATCAACATAACCATGAATGGAAATACGATTGTTGAGGCGACTCAAATTAAAGATTTAGGAGTTTGGCTCAATTCTGA